>CALSBV010002302.1:738826-754792 GCA_943590825.1 Bovichtus diacanthus
CCACAGAAACACTCCCTTTATTTATTCCACATGTGACCAGTGCCTCTCCAGATTTCCAAATGCCGGGCTCTATCACACCAATCACATTAACTTCTCTAATCAAATGACCTTGACTTCTGTTCCTCCAGAGAACATTTTACACTTCATCCGCCTAAAAAATAACAACTTATTGCTCCCATCCTGTGGTACCTCAGTGAAGTGAAGACGACACCTCAGCAGCCACCTGAAAACATGACAACAAATGGAAGCCAATTAATCAGTGGATGGGACAGCAGAGGGAAAGGGGAGGCGGAAGTGAATAATGAAAGGTAGGGGGTGTCTTTTAAAGCTTTATGACATTCCTGTGTAGATGGAAGTGGGGGTCTGGTGGGGTTGAGTGGCCTCTGATGTTCAACAGTGGTCCCAGAACCCCACTTTCATTAGTGGACTGGCCCATAAAAGGGCACCCAGAGCACCTGACTGCCGCCCCAGCCAGCGCCGGCCCCCCTCTGCCTCCTTGCTTACTGCCTGCCTCCTCCATGCCGCCTGCACTATAAAACATCTGGTGACACAAGACCTCGACTGTTTCAGCTAAGTCTACCCGCCGCACTCGTAAACAGTCTCTGGTCTAATGCAAGACAGAAGTGGCGTGACAGTCCGGGGCCAGACCAGACCCAGCGCTCACGTACAGGAGACGGCGTTCAGTGTCTGCAGCCCAGGATGCGTGAGGTCTGGTGTTTACCCTAACATCAGATAAATCAGCACACAAATAATACATCTAACACACTGGGGGAAACATATACACACACGGTCTTATTATAGGCGACACTTAACAGCCTGCTCAATTGGCCCAGAGAGAGCCGAGACCTTTCCAGGTAACACAACAGGAGGTTCCGGGTTCGATTAGCCAGCCACTCCTTCATAAGCACACTCTTGTCCATTGTCAGGCTAAGCAGTCACTCACATCAAACAGAATGCAATGCACAAAAAAAATGCAACAGCTTATGAGGGGAATAGGGCTATACTCAAAGAGAGATGTCTGTCCATATTTAATTTAAGGCAGGCTGCTGTCGGGGTGGCTGGGACCGAGCAGATCAAAGGCCACTAGCGTGCTGCTGCAACTCCTAACCACTTAGCACCTTTTCACTGCCTTTGATCTGATAATTAAGAGGCAACTCCAAGAGCAGGTGGCACTGATAAGTGTACCGCTAAACCAACAGGAGAGTGCATACAGTGCCAAAGTCCTGTTGTATAACCACAAATACACAACAGCACTCAGATACATAAAGAGTCCAGCTCGTCCATTCGAAGTAAAGCTAAAACACTAGCCAGCTACGTGTAAATAGCACAAGCCACTCCAGGAAATTACGAGGCAAAGATGAAAGTCATAATAGTCTGAGCCTGATGGAGGATGTTGACTGCTGAGAGCATGGAAACGAAATAGAAAACAGGGTGAGACAGAGGTGATTGTGGGAGAATAAGAGGGGGTGGGGGTGGTATGAGGGCTGGAGCATATTTAGGTGCCCTGTCCATTACTGGATGTGCTGGGCGATGAGGGCTCCGGAGGCAGATGTGAAGAGAAAGATCCCTATTGGTTTGCTGGCCACAGAGGTACAGGAAGCAGAGGTGTGCACACTGTGTCATTACACGGCTTTGAAGATGTCCCTGATCGAGAGAAGGGGCACACATTAAAACACAGCTTAGGGGAATGCTCCAGACAACCTACAGTAAGGACAGACAAAGGGGAACACACTGCACACTTTGGGATGGAATCTGAAAAGCACCTTCTAATATAACCAATTTGCCAGTCCACAGTTTCTGTTCATTGGCAAAAGATTTGTAATTCTTGCTTTCTACTGTACTGTATCTGTGCATGGCAACAACAGTGTGGTTATGGTTACATAATGTAAATAATGCATTTGTATGCTATGCTTAGGGTTAGGCAACTAAAATACTCGGTCGATCAGGTTAAAGGAGGTGAATGCTAGGTCTTTGACAGTACACAAACTCTGGTCTTCAGCATGAAAGACCATTCATGCCCATTCATTACCCTGCCCTCAACACTCTTCCTCTCTGCCTTGCTATATAAAGGTCACACTACTTCCTACATTGGCTCTGAACATGCATGGCATTGGACCTAAATTGTGATGTGTGATATTTCCTAATATGGACATAACCCGCTGGATACTGGGCTGGAAATGACTTGTCAAAATATGATATGATACGATATGAGTGTGTGTGTGTGCGTGTGTGTGTGTGTGTGTGTGTGTTTGGTTGCTCTATTGTATCATGTCTTCTTGATGATTGATGGAGGGTGATCTGACAGATGTTTCGTGTTGTTATTCTGTTGATCGTTGGAAAGGTAATGAAAGACACATTTTCGTGTCAGAAATAGTACCAAATACAAACTTTCACATGTGTTATCCAGAACCAACCCAGTGCCCTTCTCAAGACTTCTTTCGTTTCCTCACATGTTGACTGTGTGTATATTCTCAATAGTTTATTTCAATGTAGCTTTTTAAACACGCGCACACACACACACACACACACACACACACACACACACACACACTCTTCCTTTTGTTGTGTTGCTGAGTCATTATTCTGTTAACTCTTTGGTGTGTTACATGGTCCTATGTCTACAGTCAGCCAGTCTTGTGGAGATCAATGGCTCAGTGTCACTGAGATTATGGCTCCTATCTGAGTCCATGACAGGAGAGGATAGGGAGGAACTCGATCTACCCAGCACCCTTTTGAAGTAGGGATGGTGTTGCAATGTACACATCATGACAAATGAAGTAATGAGAGGTGAGAGAGAGGAGAAGATATCAGCCACAGGTAGTGGACCTGCATCCTCACATGGCTTCCATAAATCACTGGTGTGGCCTTTCCCCTCAACACAGGGAAGTATCCAAACTGGGGAGAGGTGCCAAGGCTCTTTCTTCTCTGTGGTCAACAGAATTGTCCTGGGAGTAAGAGAGACAGAGAGAGAGTAGCATACAGCCCACAAACAAACCTCTCATACAAGAAAGCAAGCCTTGAAGCTGCAAATGTGTTATGAAAAATGTTACTTTTCTTATCATCTTAAATGAAGGAATGAGGCTGCAATGGAACAGAGCTTCCCAGACATGGATAAGAATGCTAAGGAAAAATTCTACGCTGTGTTTGGTGATGACTTGAGAATACATCTAATGAACTGGAGGCATAAAGTGAAACAATGTACGAACACTCACCTTCTCTACTGTCAACAGAAAGTAAAAAAATACTCAAGATTTCAGACCTGGTCGATGTGGAAACGCCCATGGTTACAGATGTAACAGTTTTTGTGGTTTAATGCTGCAGGTCCCAGAAATCACAGCAACTTGCTTGGTGCGATAACAGTAGGACAGACCTTGTGGGGAGTTGGAGGTGTGTAGCTCTCTATTGCTGCTACGACTTGTTCCATTACTCACCACACTATTTTAAACTCATCTGCTGTCAGAAAATGCCCAAAATGTCCTTTTGTAGACGCAGTTTTGATGAATAATAGTGCTAACAGCAGTGAAAAATACATTTAGTGTCCTATGACTGCTTCACAGTAAAAGTTTGTTTGCATTAGCACTAACTTAATACAGCTGACACGGTCTATATACAATGAACAGCAGTGAGATGATCAAATTACATTGAATTACATGGTGCAAAGCTTCCTGTGTCTCCCTAGGACTGCCGACATGCTAAATTGCAGATATGCTAAATTGCCAAGTTTACTTTCTCACCTCAGTCTATGCAGGCTACCATCCCCACCAGGATCAATCTGTATCCCTCAAGTCATCAGAAAAATTATTTATCAGTTGAGCTCATTGTAGAGATGTTGTCAAATCAGAAATAGGTTCGAGTTTGTGTTAATGATAATGATGATAAACCAGGTTCTTACACACTCTGTAAATCAAGCTCCACAAACAGAGAATTCACCTCCTTGCCCCGACAACTAGCAGCACATTGGTTGAAAAAAGGTTTGGGGCAAAAAAGAGAAAAAGAGAAAAATAATTGGACTTCCCTCTCCCATCCCCTCCCCCCAATCTCGGCCATAGACATAATTAACTGGCCTAGTCAGGAGGCCTGGAGTGAAAATCTGCTATTTGGAGGAAAAAAATGACCACAAACATATTGTCTCCTTTATATACATGCATGCAAATAGCGCTGGTAGCTCTGTCCAATGTAATCAAGCCCTGTGAAAAAACCTGGCAAAGTCATTCATTCATATAATTCCAATGTGTGACTATTACTCTAATTACAGAGCACGTCGGCCCCAATTAGCCCACTGCTTCTCCTCTGTTTCATTCTTGATTAACGGAGCCCTGGTAATTACAGGTTTCATGAGAGGGGGGTTTTAAGGCATTAGCTGGCCCACACAGCAAGCTGTTAACTCCATCCGTGTCCTTCCACACTGCGGAACCTTCCTGTACACTACTGTTTCATCCCTACTTTACCAAATGCTTAGCTTTCTTGGTCAAGGTGTTGTCTTTGTCTTCTG
The DNA here is from genome assembly GCA_943590825.1 of Bovichtus diacanthus. Lineage (NCBI taxonomy): Eukaryota > Metazoa > Chordata > Actinopteri > Perciformes > Bovichtidae > Bovichtus > Bovichtus diacanthus. Next base: position 743,319 of record CALSBV010002302.1, read on the forward strand.
CACCCACTTTCACCACAACGTGAGTTGGCCCAGAAGCCATTATGTTTCATAATGAAGAGAAAGAGGAAAGGGCAGAGAAATAAATGGAAAAAAGAAAAAGAAAGAAAGTCATGGTGACACGAGCAGGGCTAAGGCTATGGCCAGCGCAGGCAGCAGTGCCATGTGTTAATTACACATGTAAAGCCTATTATATCCAGAGAGGACACCTGCTGGCAGAGGAAATGAGGCCAGCGCCAATGCCTGCTTCATAGAGTCAAGCAAGCCCTCTCTCTGCCGGGGAGATGATAGTGCTCTGATTACATTTTCATACGGTGCCGGGATTGGAGGGTGCACTTAATATTCAAATCATTCTCCTGGGAGCCATTGGGAAATTGAAATGTTCCAGGTTGAAGGGTCATCACTTAGAGCGCTGCCACGTCAGGTCAGTGTCTAGGTTTAAGTCAGGTAAAGAGAGACCAGGTTCAAGTGATGTACTATAAAGTGTGCTCACACACACACACACACACACACACACACGCTCACACATTTGTTTTTATATTATAACATTTTCTTTGAACAAAGTTTTTCACTTATACCTGTAACACTCAACCTAACCTAATCATATTTCTAAAGTGAAATGGAACCCTTCAGTCCAGCTCATATAACCTGAACCATAACCCAATACTAAACATAATTCTCAAATCAACCAAATCCTAACACTAGACAAGAGAGGGGAGGAGCAAAAATGGCTTCAATCTTGATACATTTCCATTTCATCTTCGTAAAAACAGTAGAACTGAAATAAGCTCACTGAAAGCACAGACATGCACACACACAAACACCCCTCACAATAACTCACCTTTACTCCACAAGCTCTAGTTAAGAGCTGCTTCATGGGGTACATTACATTCAAGATCTTCAAAAGCTATCATGGGAATTCCAAATAAATGTCCAAAATATCCCTGTCCAGATAATGCTTCTTATTGCCTCATGAACTTCTTACTCCAATTACAATTGTTTTCAGCCAAGCAAAACTTCACAACGTTCTCAGTGATGAGACAACTATTGTAATGACAATGTGTCACTTCATTCAAAATACATTATTTACATATGCTACAATGATTTAGCCCTTGATGGGCTAAAAACATATGCTGATTAAATGGTGCAATCCAACCTCATAGCTTTCTTTCCCTCACTGTCTATACAGGCGAAACCTATGAAGATTAGAGAATAAATACCTTTAACAGAGATGGTAAAAGAGGCCTGTGGATTTACATCCCTATACAACCCAGGTCAACAGTTACCATTCCAATTCTTTTTTTTTTCTTTTTAGTTGAAATGACAAAATGAACAATCTTGATTTTCAGGCAGCAATAGCAGAAATCAAATTCACTGAATTTCTCCCATCATGCCACAACTCTTCCTTGTGCTCCACTTCTTACAAAGCTGTGCCACGTTACAATGAGCCCTGGATTAAACTCTGTACCAAATGAGGCTTGCTCTTTGGAAGGAAATGATATGATCAACTTCACACCCATCAGGGGAGCTTGTGTACATCTTGCCTAAGGTCTCGCATCCTCATACATATTCAAAAGCCTTTCACAGTTCATTATAAACTCACAAAATCCCTGCTCCTTCCTCCTATCCTAGATAGCCATGTTAGATTCATTAAAAGGGAGGAATACAAAGCCTCCCCAAATTATAACGATACAAATTCCTCACGCAATTAGAATTTAACTATTCACCGTCTCACATCTAGGTCTCGCATCAAAAAACATCAAACGCAAGCCTGCCTAATGGATGTCTCTCTACATTGCACAATTAACACTCAAGGACAAACAATAAAGGAGTGGGAATCATAGCTGTCTGATGTTCAGTTATTTTTAAAGTTTTTTTTTTGTCCATCAAGGCCATTGGATATGCAGGTTTAAAAAGTAAACACCTTTGTTTCCCTCTATCAAGGGTCGTCCCCTGAGAGAAGATGAGTGGGAAACAATCATACAGACCTGTTTGCTGAAGATATCTGGGACTGACACACTGTGTAGAGGGACAAATTAGAATCACTAAATCACAGACACACACTTTGAAAATGACGGATACAAGACAACACACGTGTTTTCAGGAGAGGCAGTAAACTTTTTCTTGCAACCCATCAGTCAAAAGCCATTCATAAATGTGATGTGATGAAATTATGAGTGATCTACGAAAATGCAGCAGTGTTTGAATGCACATGAACGTGAAAGGTGATGACAGAGAAGAAGCAATATTTCCAAAGTAAAAGAAGCCATGTTTTTATTCATGCTATTCATTGAATCAGCTTTGTAATTGGGGTGGCTTTCTTATAAACACTCATGCCTATGAAGTAACTTAAATGAAAAGGCACTGAACCTGGGAACATGTAGAAAAGTATTGCATATCTGTGTGTGTGTGCATGTATCAGCTGGAGTCTGAGTGTGCTGATCAGTGTATGTGTAGATGTTAGATCAAGCCAGATGATGATCTGGTTGACTGGTGTTAGCTGAGCTGATCTCACAGTCCCCGGGTTGGGGGGAGCTGAACGCCAATCGCCTCTCCTGCTGCTTCCCAGACCAAACTGGCTTTTTCTAATGAGACAGGAGGACAGGGAGCTGTCACACTGACGGGGGCCGCCTGACACATGAAAATGAGACCCCCGATCAGCATGCTGGGATCGAGAAGGAAGACTGAGAGGGACTGGGAGGTTGAAGGAGTGAAAAGTGGAAAGGATGGAGAGGGCGGCCTACCAGCTGTCAGAGGACTGAGTGACAGGTCAAGGAAGGTGGCTAAGCAGCAAAACTCCACCAAGGGCCTTTGATTGACAAGAGACGAAAGGCACATCTCTGCATACACGGCAGTGGCTGCAAATTCTCTTGTCTGGCTTGTCTCTGTCATCTGACAGGCCTACGAGGACCAATCCTGTTCTTCCCAGGGACTATTCACCAACCAAGAGTATCAGCAGAACGGTGCTTATTGATCTACATTTAGAATTTCTGAGTCTCTCATTACTTCAACCAGAATTCAAAGTCCTAGTTTTCCTTATCCAAATTCCTCTCAGTATCACTCAGTTTTGATTTTAGCCTGTGATAAATACAGCGGCTTCAGCGACATTTACCATCTAAATGTTGCAAAGCATATCTGGTTATTCCTCCAAGATGCCCTGCAGACATGCCTTTCTGAGTGATGACTGTGGGATTATCTCTCCATTACAGTGATTCTATCTGACAAGGCGTTCTGTCACATCTCAAACGGCTGTTTCCCTTGAAGAGCCAGGTGCTCTCTCCGCGTCGCTCACATCCGCAGATTGCCGGAGATTTGAGACAGCCCCACGTTACGTTTCATCTGCGGGGGAGAAAGTGAGCGCTCGGGCTCGGCGACACTCCCATCCTTCAAGGTGTTCTTGTTCCATCTGCCGGAGGGTCCGGCGGGAATACTTCTCTCTGAGCTCCTTCCTCAGTCCCAGCGAGCAGCCTTTCATGTCAGACAGGATACCAGACAGGAATCCCAGCTAGCACTCGGCTTCACTTAAGACTTACATGTTGACAGAGAGAAAGAGGAGTGTTCTCTTATCTCTGAATGGTCTCCTTTTTTTCTTAGACAGCCTAGACTCAGATGCCAAACTCAAAACATATGCAGCATAGAGGATGGATCAAGAGGCATGTACAGTACTGTAGTTAATGCAGTAGGAAAATAGCTGTCTAATATATCTACTGTAGAGCCCTGTATGAGTATAAGCAAGGCACATTTATGCTTTGTATCAACATTATTCAATTATTTTGCTGGTGCATGTTTAAATTTAAAATACCGAATGAAATCATAGTGTACCTGCTCAAATAAGGTTAGGGGTTGCACAAAGTCTAAAGTATGTCCAACTGGGCCATGCTCATGCCAATTGTGAGTTTAATGTGGCTAAAACAAGGTAAGCAATTATCTTGAAGACGATTCCCTGAAACCCAAAGCTCAATTCTATAATATGAAGCCTGGCGATCCACCTCCTGGTGAAAAGCAGGTTCTTAACTGGTCTTCTGCTGTTCACTGGTCTTGATGGCTTTTGGGATAACAATGCCGGTCTGTTTTTTTTAGCCTTTACATAACCTAGCTGAATAGAGGACCAGGATGATTGCCCTTGTTTTTATAAATGTACTTCATCATATTTTACTCAGAAATCTCTCTCTTTTTTTTAGCTCCTCCCATTTACTATGTTAGTTTGCTGACGCTACTGTTTGCTGTTGCTGCTAACTCAGCACATAATTAATTAGCTTCAGAGAATTCCTTTTTTTGATACGAGGACAGGCAAGAGCTATTCACAGTCTAAGGCTATTACCAGTGTCTTGAATAAGAATCAGTTGTTCACCGGTAGCCAGTGCAGGGTAAATGTAATTGAGTTAGATAACACCAATATTTGCTTCTGATTTACATTTAACTCCTAACAGCTGCTTAAAAAATTATTTTAGTTTGCAGAACAGTCTTTACCTACAACTAAAATCTCTGAAAGAAACTCAATACAGTTCATTATCATTGTGTTTTTGAAAATTCTAAATATCAGCAGCTTCAGCTGACAAAAGTCGACAGAGACTTTTATAGAATTTACTTATTTTGATTGATTTGAATCAAAATATTACTCTGGAGGAGCATGATTTGACATAAGACATTAAACCTGTTTCCGTCTAACAAGTGTAAATGTAGACGTTGTGTCCTGTGCGACTGCATATAGTGTATAATGTATATTACAATAATTTTTTTACACTATGCATTGTCGGTACAAAGAAAATCCTAAGTGACCTAAATGTAATAATATTAAAAGATGTAAAAAACCACAGCAGAGAAGGAGACATTTTGGCCTGCAGTATGCATGTGCATAAATTCTTAAATTGCTTGTTTGAGGGTAGCAGACATCAGTGTGTGTTTCAACTAATATCTAAACAGCAGGGTTCTATTGTTAGATTACAGGACACATATTGTGCATCTAAGAGCACAGATCAATACACATTAGTGACTAAAAAGACACTACAAGGAGTATGCACCATATGGCAATATTATTAAAAAAGGGACTGCTTATGATTTTCTATTGGACCCTGTGAAACTGTACATGTTTGCAAGATGTGGTTTATTTATTGATGGGTGAGAGGGCCTTGAAAGCCAGACAGAACATTCTGCGGCGTCTTTTATATGTGGAGAATTCTGACAACACATGAGCTACTGCAAATAACAACAACAAAGTAAATGGCATTGATTTTCCATCACAGTACAACTAAAATGGACACATTTTGAAGAGTGTAAGAGCAGAGGTGGGGGTGGGGGGGCGGTGAGAGTGGCGTCTGTGGTGAGTGCAGGAAATGGATGCAGATGACAAAAAATGGGTGGTAAAAAAGGAACATGTAAGAGAAAAATGGAGAAAGACCTGTGAAAGGCTGCAGCTGAATTGACTGAGGCAGGAATCAATACAGGTGCTTCAGCTAAAGCTTGGCTAAAAAGACGGCTGGACTGTAGAGAAAGCACATTGATGTTCAAAGAAGTTAAAACACTGCAGAGATGTTGAGCAATAAGTATCTGTCAATGACGTGTACGTGTTGAATATGTGTGTGTGTGGTGGACAGGGAGACGTGGCCTATGTGGACTCACCTCTCCAGTGGAGTGGTAAATCAGCCATCAGCCATGTGACAGGCTCAGTGCCCCCCCTGCTCTGCCCAATGAGACATGACCCTCTCAGCCTCCTCCTGCCCCTTCCCGCCCCCTCCTCAACAGAGCTTTGATATCCCTCCTCGCTCCACTGACCAACCGATGGGAGGGGGCGCACCCGCAGCATTCCTCCAAACCAGCCGAACGGAGCAGCTGAATATATCCCATCATGCAACAAAAGCCCAGAGGAGCTGCATTGGCCTTTGGAAGGGAAAGGAGGGAGGGAGGCGTGATGTTCACTCGGCCCCCTGGCCTCTTGACCTGATAAGAGCCGGCTGAAAGCGCTGCCGACCCGGCGGGAATCAACAACTGCTTCCTGTCTGCTGGCATTAGTGTAGCCAGCAGTGAGGATAAGCTGATTGCATCATCGGGCTGCAGCACACTGACCTGGCTACAGTCAACTACCTGCCTCAATGTTCGGCTGCAACCGTCTCAGACACAACATGGCTGTCAACAAAAGCAACACAGACACTGTTTGTCACAAGAATGCAACACCGACCAGAGAAATAGGAGAGTAGAAGTGTTGACTAGGTTTTAGGGAAGGTGCTGTGGACTTACCTTAAAGGTCAGTTTACTTTAAAGATAATAAGATAAGATATACTTTTTAATGTTCCCGTAGGGAAATTACAACACGTTGCTTCCATGAAACAGTGTGTACATACACATACACACCTTCTGACATGATGACATATTGCACATCCCCCATGGCCAACAGCCTACACTACCTGTTTGTATTGAGAGTCTTATAGAATGTATGAATGTCTGTAATAGTTCAGTCTGCTCTATGGGACTCTGAATCTTCTACATAAGGTTAAGAGCTGGAACTCGTGGTGGAGAATGTGAGTTAGAATTCAACTTCTTGAATTCAACTCAACTTCTATAAACAGTTTTGTAATGTCTTCTGTGGCTGTGGAGGAGCTCTGTGAAGTCTGAGAAATGTAAGGGTCTAAAAATGATTATCATAGACTGGTCTACAGCGCCAGTGTATGGTGGTGGTCTACAGATAGTCTATAATCTAATACAAGTTAGTCACAGCAATAAAGAAGGAGTTATTTGAAACACATCAAGTAAGCTTCCCTTAACTCTGAACTAAGAGCCATGTTTCCATGGTAACAATTAGTGACACCGGCTAACCAGTAGCACCAAATGATTTGAAATGGCTCATAATTTGTGTTTTTTCGAGAGCAATCAATCACAAAAAAGACATATTTAGAGAGTGCAGTCACCTAAATATAGAGTAGTGAGGACATCAGTCATTTTTGTAATCATCCTGAGCCTGACCGACGAGTAAGTGACGCATTGTTTTCTTCCTCAGCTGCTGGAGGTTTTGTTACACTGCACCAGAACCCCTATGTATGTTATGCACGGATCAGATAGCTATCTGATCTCTAAAAATCTCTAAGAATCATTCAAGACAAAATGACCCCTTCTTTAAGCCCCACCCCCACTGCTACTCCATCAAGCTGTAGGAGCTACCATGGAGCCCACGCTGTCACTGTCGCACTCCCTCAAGAATTATTATCTAACTTTTTGAAAAATGAAAAAGTGATTTCAGAGAGAAATCTAGCTAGTTCATAATGTGCTAACATACTCTAATAATGTTAGCTCCACAAGTTTTTATGTAGAAAAGTAACATTTTAAAATTGTATATTTCCTTCCAACCTCTCCGGTAATGAGTATCCCTACAACATGTGCCTCAGGCACAATGTTTCACCATGACTACCCTAAAATCCACAAAACCAGCCTAAAAATGAAGAAAATCTGAAACAATGGCATGCGAGTCCATGGAGCAGAGCCTTTTAGTTGTAAGACTGGCCAATACTGGGCAACTATCATTGCCCAGTCTGCATTCGAAGGGCGGGACTTAGCAAAGGGTCAATTGAAATCGTGGTTTAAGACACATTTAAGCCAGATGTTGAAAAGGTGTAAATGCATCTCTCCAAGGCGCATACGCAACATGTTCTCATTCGCAACTCGTCACATAAGGACGCTTGGGCAGAACCCCTTGGCGTCACTTTTTACCGCACCAGGTACCCCACTTTTCAGACTTCAATATGTTGTTCAATGTTTGTCATGGTTTGGGTTAAAATAAGTTGGCCTATGTTACGTAACTTAAGTTACGTACGTAAGTTAAGTATGTTACCTACGTGACGTAAGTTAACTTTCCTATGTCACTTAAATAAGTTAGTTTCACACATAATACGGGACACGAACAGCAGTCTCCTGGATGAAAATCCTGTGTTTATTTGACCCGACCACCTGAATTTTTCACTATTTATACTAAGTCACCTGACTTCCCCCTTTACTCCCGTAATACTTATTATTACTGCCATTAGAGGTAGCCATGCATGTCCAAAACGGATGCCAGAGATGTAGGAGGAGCATCATAGTTTGACGTGTTGGGTCACTGACTAAGCTGCATGTAATTTACAAATTGGGAGAGAAAACACCCTGGCACAAGTCATATAGTAGTAGTATAGTTAAACTATGTCAGTCTGTGGGAATAGCTGTCTGATTTTCTCAATGCATCAGTCTGTCTCTTCTGTCCTTATGATAACGGCAGCTAAAGTTACCCAACATTTACATTGAAATCAACCATTGTTCTCTGTCTCATCAAAGCAACCAGAAATAATGTTTTCAACCATTTCTACACATATGATCAAATAGAAGGCCCTTCTTTTGGGAAGGAAGGCAAATTAAGTCTCTGGTTGCACTCTTAATATGATACTAGATGTACAGAGTGCAGAAAAGTGAATAATTTTCTATATGCATTTGACAAACATTTTTTCACCAAGTCTCTGGGGTGACCTTTGTAACCACTGTGAATATAAGATCACTACAGCTGCCCTATGGCAGTTTTACAACTAAAATGTGATGGTGTCATACTACTTCTGAATGCTTCAATATAAGTCTTTTAGATATAACGTATCGAAGAAAAATGTATTGATAAAATTGCTGCATGATGCATGGATATAATGACTTGGCAAATGTTAGAGGGCAGTTAGATAGGATGGCACCTGCAATATCAGCAATGTCAGCTCCAAGTGACAGTGCTGACTGAGCTGGCAGCGCAGACAGTGTTGGCGCTTGCAGTATCTATGGCATCAGCATCAGAGTGAAGCCATCGGGGTGTAACTCTCTAGAGGCTGAGGAGCAGGCTGCATATGTTCCGCCTCCAACACCTAATGCCACCGGCTGCACAGAGCGCAAACACTGCCTCCGCCTCGGCACTGTCCTCTGGGACAACAACTCACTGTTGCACTCACACGCACTCAGCTTGCATCACTTCAGAACTGAAGTAAACCAAAACCCATCGTCAGAGAGAGACAGGGATTAAGGAATGTACTTCCCCTAGCCAGGTGGAAATGAGAGGATTAAAAACTGGAATTAAGAGTGCAGTGCAAGATCAAGATCTGCGTCTGTGTGAATTGCAGCTGATCTAAAGTTACATTGCAAAAGGGGTAATAGTGTCATCAACAGTCAGATTACTTAATGGATGAAACAAGCAATTCAAATTACAATACATGTACGTTTTATTGCTTGGCCTTTAGGATGAATCTGATCTTAGAAAAAGTAAAAGTTCCTCAACAAATAATGCTGTGGGTATCCTTAAACAAGGCACTGAATACCCCAGTTTCCCAATTGTGTTGTGATTTTACTGGGTTAAGATGGTAATTTTAGAGCTAAACTAATATGTTTTTCATACCAAAAATTGGATCAGATAACCATTTGTTATGCCGCTTGAAGAGCGAGAATGCCCCTCACCTTTACTGAGCATTTGTTGAAGCTAATGGTTTTGGTTTTCCAGCCCACATCTTTACCATTTTGGTTCACTTGCAGCGCTCTTATCAACCTTACTGTTAGTGAAAAAGCTTGAACACTACCTAACGTTAATTCAACATTGTGGAGCATTTAGCGGCTAAAAGTTAATGTTTAAATTTGTCAGGTGGAAAAGCACGCCTCCAAATGAATCCTTATGTTACGCTGTTTCTGCTGTAGAACACTTTTACCACAGCAACATAACATAATAGGGTCATGTTTGTTTACCGCACTGCCCTCAAGTGATAATAGAAGTCATGCTGTTTCAAAAAATCATTCACCCCCATAGAAATCTTTGGATAAACTGGAACATGGAGATACACAACCCTCGTCATGGAATGGAGCTTGCTCAGTGATCAAAGTTGTATACTTATTACTCAGGTATATCCTGTACTTAAGATAAGAGACCAAGGAGGACATCCACACCTGATGCCAGAGACCATCTTTTAACATAGAAAGAGGTTTTACCATCTCCCCATATCTGACGTTCTGTACCTCAGTCTGTGATGACCCCTGAGCTTGTTCCATTTACTGAAGAACTAAGGAAAAAGCTTAATTTCAGAATATGCTATGACTAATTATTGGATAAAGCATGAACACATCTTTCTTTAATGCTCTGCAACAACAGCAGATCTCTAGGTGCCTATAGGCATAAACGTATCATTGTCCTGCCCATAAAGAATAGAGGGTAATATCCACTTAGCCAATGCATGTCAAAAGTAACCGCCTAAATAGTGATAATTGAATGACTTTCTGTGGCAATGCAAATAAAGGCTAATTGCCACTTCCACTCCAGGCCAGTGAGAAACCATCCACCAACTGGAAAAGGAAAAAACGGCCCGTGTCTACGTCGTGAGGCTCCCTGCAACGTATAACCACCTTCATTCCTATTCATAGTGCACTCACATATCTTAAACAGCTCATTTGAATTGGTCTGCTGCCAAGCGAGTCTCTCTCCCTCTTAACAAACAAACATGACGACAATATTGCAAGTCAAGCTGTTGTTTGTTACTGGGCAGCGAGATGACGGCGGCTCTGTGACTCCCGCATCACAAACCAGTGTGTAGTGACCTGACCCACCGCAAAAGGAGTGTGCGAGGATGCTGAGGATGGGGAAGGAGACATCAAACCCAGGCAGATGGGATGAAACAATGGCACGATGCAGCGCGTCTGTGACAGGCTGTACCAGCTGAGCAAGGCATGAGCAATTTACTGCCGATGGGAGATCTTCACCAAATGTTACCAAATAGGAGAGCTTTGCTTTTTAAAATTACGATAATTTGTCCCCTGACAGGATCTATATCAGCAGTTTCTTTGTCCTATTATCTCCTCTATGGATGTAGCCAGCAACAGTGACTGTCTTTTATTTTCCCAAGTATTGTTCTTTATTAAGTGGAACACAGAACATTACTCAGTGACATGTCAACTCCTGCAATTTGCTATGTAGGATATGTTGTCTACATCCACTTAGCTAATTAAGACAGTTACAGCAGTGTAGATTTCAGGGCAGATCAAACAGTACTGTGTTGATATGGGAAACAGAGGAAGACTAGTCTCCACCAACTCTGTTATATCATAATCCCTGTTCCCTCAGCCTGATTAAAACATTTCAACAAGAGCCTGGGCTGCCTATCGTGGTAGTGCCATAGAGAGGCTTGGTGTAGAAATATCACAGCTTCCTCATTAGTGAGAGGAGATTTCATTTGGAATATCTCACCGAGCACTTTGAGAGAAGCGGCTGTATTTACATTTAAAAGATCCAAAGTGGCCGTCTGAAGCTAGCTACCTCTTTCCTTAATTGCTGGCTTCAGTTGTCCATGAATACATCCACTTTATTACTGGCTCTCATTACTGGACGGAACTGAGGAAAGTCTCTTTCTCCTCTGCCCCCCGCCCCCCGACACACACACAGACACACACACAGACACACGCGCCCTCACACACACACACACACACACACACACACACACACACACACATAC
>CALSBV010002302.1:777457-832840 GCA_943590825.1 Bovichtus diacanthus
ATAGATAGATAGATAGATAGATAGATAGATAGATAGATAGATAGATAAAAAGAAGGATGGATCAATGGATGATGGATTAATTGTTTGAACATCTACATCAACAAAGGAACAAACTAGGCCTTGTTATTGTAACTTACACTTATGTGCATGACATTTTGCCAGAAATATAATAACAAATAATAATAATACATTTTATTAGTATAGCAGCTTTCCAATAGAAACAACTCTTCTAAAAAATAGTCAATAGTAATAGTCATTGAAAAGACCAGACAGTTTGCAGCCCTGGTCTCCTCAGCCAGGTCATTCCAGAGTCCAGGAGCCCTGACTGCACCAAGGAAGGGACAGGGCGATAAGAGGTCTGATAAATTACACGGGGCGAGGCCTCTCAGGGCTTTGTAAGAAGATAATACAATCTTAAAATCAATTCTAAAAGCAACAGGTAGCCAGTGTCTTATCGACTGGTGATGAAGGCGTGAATAACAGTTAAGATTTTTGGGAGAAAGAAATGGTCTGATCCTTGAAATATTTCTGAGATGATGAAAGCAGGATTGAAGCTTTGATTTGACATGTTTGTCTCAGCTGAGAAGAGTTCTGCAATGCTGAGTTATGGACTGGGACAGAGTACCAAGACTGTTTGATATTTGACCGATCTTCCTGACCTACAATCATTATCTCTGTCAGATCAGCATTTGGCTGCAGGACATTGTGTGACAGCCACTTGTGGATGTCCTGAAGGCAGTTTTGCAGGTTGACCGTTTTTTTGATAGTTGTTTGCAGGGTCACAACTTAGATAGATCTGAGTACCGTCTGCATAAAAATGAAAGGGGACATTATGTCTACGTATAAGGTTGCCAAGAGGGAGCATGTAAATGGAAAGAGAACTGGACCCAGCACCAAGGTTTCACTCTCAGTTAAATGTGCCATTTGTCTGCCTGGATTGAAATAAGCAATCATCCTCTTTATTATTTGCAAGGCAAATATATCTTCATATGGATTTGAGGACTCATTGGCAATCATCACCATTTACACACACACACACACACACACACACACACACACACACACACACACACACACACACACACACACACACACACACACACACTTCACCAGGACGACTGGCTCTGTGCACTCACTTGTAGTCTTTTCACTGTTCAGCTCTTAGCTAAATGGATCTCAGCGCCATCCCAGAGACACAGAGTGACCTTCAGTCATTTAGCAGGCAGTATGATAGGAACATGATATCAACACCTGAACAAAGCGCAGCGTAAAGCACCACATCAAGCTGCTGTTTATTCATAGCGCAGTTGGTTGGGTCTGTCATCTAGAGGTCAGTCATTTGAATACACCCCCATTATGGGCTACTGCCGTCCCTTTGCCTTCCAGTTAAAACAGCCCCACATCAGCCACTTCAAAAGAGCCCGGCTTCAAACATCGCGTTTCCAATATGACAAACGTACTTCACAGCAACAGCTCTGACAAAATATGCAGCAGCTGCCTAACGTAAAGGATGAAACGTGTAAAAATCAAGACTGCACTGCGCTTGTGTCAAAGAGGAGACACAGAGAGGCAGTGAACAAGAGAGTGAGAGAAGAGGAAAGGAAAGCAGAAAGATGAGGAAGAGACAGACAGAAAAGACAGGAGACGGGAGAAAAGCCCAAACAGGCTTTGTGTTAATTACTGGCCCAGGAGAGGCGGAGAAAAGCAGAGATTTTTGCTCGTTAGACTATCGCTTTGGATCAAACGCTATATTTACATATCAGATTAAAACGCTTCTGCAAACGGTGAGATCTGAGCTGTAAAGGCACGGCTAACGAGAGGAAGCCATCTTCCCGCTCACATTTGGCGGGGGGAATAACACTGGCAAAACAACTCATCTGTACTTATTAGAAAGAGCAGTGTACAAAGACCTGATGAAGGCAGAACTGGGAGCAGAAGAGCTAGTTAGTGAAACATATATCTTACAAGTAAGCCAACAAACACCAAGCGCACATCACATCATGAGGCCCCACGATTTTGGAAAATTGGAAGACAGAGGAGTCGACTGAAACCCAACATTTTGCGACTCCTCGCAGAGCTAGCCAATTAGAGGTCCTGGCAGGTCAAAGTGCATTATGGGAGGTGGAAGGAGTTTAGTAGCAGCACAAATACACTGACAGAAACGACTCCCCCTTTTTTTATCCTGCCTTTCTTCTGCGACCTTTATTCTCCCCTTCTGTAGAAGGAGAAGAGCTAGCTTTGTGGCTCAAGGGATCCAAACGAACGGCCATCATTAGTCCTTCTCAGATGCCAGTCTCTCTTCCACCCCCGCCCCAAACACCACCACCACCAGGCCTCCGCGACCCCCACCCACCCACCACCCCCTGCACAGACAGCTACATAAGCTACAAGAGGCAGAGGCTGCAGCAGAGTCTCTTTACTGTGTGAAATAAAGACTTCTGAGGGTGAAAACTCCATTACCACAGAGCCACCGCTTCTCTCAGCCATCAAATGAGTGAGAAAGAAAGTAAAGGACAAAAACAGTCAGTGACAAACATCAATGACAACTGATTACTGTAGTGTGTGTGTGTGTGTGTGTGTGTGTGTGTGTGTGTGTGCGTGTTATTCAACCAAGCTAAGACTTGCAAGGCCACCTCCAAAAGGGAAAATGTGTGGCGAAAGCAAATTCAGCGTCTGTTGGAATAACAATGGAAGTGATTGGAGCTAACAATCCGAATCACTAGGCGCAGGGATTTGAAACATATGTCATGTTGTTGCGCATCAGTGATAAAAACTAATAACACTATTCCCTGACTGCGCTGTATGAGTGAGAGTCAGACACAAAGCCCGAGCAGAGCGCAGCCCACCCGCCGCCCCTTATCCCGCAATGTCAGATATATCAGCAATGCTAATGCCCAGGCAGCATCCTGCGCCGCTCACCCTGAACCACTGAAAAGACAACCATTTAGGCTTTAAAAGACACACATAAACAAAAAAGGAAGGAGGAGATGAAAAGAGAGGGAAAAAATAAAGACAACGCAGGAGAGGGAGAGGAAGAAGGAATGAAGGGAGGACAGGGTGGGGGGGGGGGGCGAAAGAGGAAGTCAATTACGTATTCTGAACCTGGCCGATGTAGTCCTTAGGGATCTGCCTCCGCACCTCAGGATCTGTAAATAATTGACAGATAATATTAATTGGCTTTGGATTAGTGAGCAAGCTCAGTATCACACATTAATATTTGATCAGAGGATGATAGGGACCCTGGCAGGGGATCCGAAGGGGCAGCTGAGGCTGTTTTGTTGATTAGGCCAGAGACGGGAGGAGACAGAGGCAAGTGGTAACAGCAGCAGCAGCAGCAGCAGCAGCAGCAACAACAGCTCCAGAAACACACACAGACACAGACACACACACACACACACACACACACACACACAGCCACACACACGCACACACACATCCACACACACACAGATGGGAACACACAGCCGTGGTTCGATGCTCCCCTTAGCTCTAGGCTGCTAAACCTCCTACTGCCAGCAGACTGCCTGCTTCTTGTTTCACCACAAAGAATAAGGAAAGAAAAAAAACAGAGGACTTCCGGAGCTAGGCCAAGAATGGCCTCTTATTAAAAATGACATATATTCTATTTTTATTCTGATTTTGAGTGGAGAGTTTTAATGTCTAATGTGGATCTAAATTCTGACTGAGGAGGGTATTACCTGCCTACCAGCAATAGAAATATCGGAGGTACATATTTGCGAGAATATGTTTGATTTCTTTGCTTTTTGTCCCTTTAAAATATTGTGTAATTTGTTTAGAAATTAGGTCAAGTTGTCGTATTTAGCTCAAAATTACAAATGTGTGTTGACAGTATGCACGACACCCTCGGCCGTACATACACAAACACATGATATTGCTCTCAAGGTATAGTGTTACCAGGTATTTTTATTATATTATATTATTATATTATTATTATATTTATAAACATACACATAAAATATAATGCAATAAAATCCCCACTTACCCACCACGAACTAAAGCTATACAATACTAACACAACAATTTGGGAACAAAAAGATAAAATGACAACAAGGATCAAATGAAACCTAAAGAAAGCTTGATTCAGCTCTCGTTCACATGCATCTGTCGGCTGTGTAAGATCAAAGACGTTGCCGTCAAAATGGCATAAAAATGTGGAAAAGGAATTTTCCAAAACGTCGTGTGACAAAAATCAGGCACTCTTGAAATTTCACCAAAGCTTGGGAGACATAATAGCTCCATGACGGTATGAGACATGCTCTACTCGCAGAATGATGTGCAGAAACATGCAAACTTCTTTTGAGTAAAAGAAAAGAGAAAAAAAAAAAAAGGCCTAAACTTGAAGGTGCACAGAGTTTCCTGCAGCAGCAGAGGCAATAGCAGTGATACTGAGAGTGTGGAGAAAACAAGCAAGACAGATTTACGCAGCAAAACAAGCTGGCAGACATACACGCACAATTAAACTCATGGAGGCTAATTAAAGTGTTACTGGAAGCATGCAGCTAGAGTGTGACAACATAATGAAAGATTGAAGAGGGGAGGAGAGACACAGGACCCCCCTCACTACACCCTGCTTCCTTTCTCTCTGAAAACAATGCCACCTCTCCCTTTCTCCACTCGCCTCCTCTCTCTCATCTACCATATGCTGCCATTTGTTTAGTCAAATCCCCTTTAAGCAGTGCAGATCTATGGCTCTGAGGCAGCGCTTTGCTACAACTTGGATCACTCTCCATAGACACATCGGCAGCTCGGATCCCTCATGGCCGTGTCACTCGGCCAGCAAGAAGAGTCTCCTGGGAGTGGCTTTTTATTGCTTTTCCACATCATTTGTCTGGCGATTACAGCCAGCCTCCCCTGAACCAGGGGAATAATCACAATATTTCAATTTAAAGATAGCAGGGGAGAGAGAGAAGGGCTACTTTGGCTTGGAGATTGTTTCTGCACCATGCTGGGAAGAGGGCACCAATAGGACGAGGTATAGATCATCTCCTGACACAAACGACTGCTTAACATTAGCAGAAAAGTGCACTGCCTGTCTCCACACGCACTCAAAGTGGGCTTGATTTACCTGCCTGCAGGAGAGGTGTCTGTGATTATTCCCAATATAAGGTTAACTTATGTTAGAATGTGAAGAAATCATTGGCAATATTTCTCTGTGAGTGTTGGTTTTTACTTTCAAAACTTCAAAAACAATTTTCTCTGTTCCTTTCTCGCATCTCTTAAAGAATAAATGACCTCTGCGAACTGTCTGACTTGACTTGACTAGCTTCAGTACTGTTGAGTTGCAGCTATTTTAGTTTGCATGCTGATGTTTGTCATGCAAACTAAAATTCCCCAGTCTGACATAGTAACACAGGTAAGATGCACTTGTGAAATATGTACTGATTCCAAATTCCATACCAACTGTAAACAGTATACTCTATACTTGTCTATAGTGTACTGTGTTTGCTGTACAAGAAATCAGCATACTTAACCGTTTTATACTGACAAGAAATTATACAATATGTGCACCATCGACAACTTTTAAATGTCACGGCCAAATAAATGTAATAAACAGACAGCTAAATTGAATAGCTACTTTAGTTTTCCTGCAGTGTTGGTGGGGCTGCGTCAGCACCCTTCACAAATAGTTAGAATTGTTCCAGCTATGGGAAACTCCTCCATTTCTTCTGTGCATTGCAATCTGGGAAAATAGTGTACATTAGCAGCACACTCAAAACTAAAGGGGAGTTTCAGAATGCATATTGAAAGAGTGTACTTCCCTGTGTGAACGCCGCACGTACCCAAACCTTGCTTAAAATTGGAGGCTGGAAATGAAATGAAAATATATTATTAGAAAAAAATACATTTGCAGGACAGAACATGATTTACTTTTTTTTTTTATAAACAATGAAAGGACAGTAGCACGGAAAGAAAAGATGAGCAGCACTCACAACCACAAAGTGTTATACTTAGAAAGAGAGTTGTGGGTGTTTTTTTACCGATTAAGACCAAAGAGAGAAAATAAACTAAGCTCCCCACATTGGTTCCCGTAGCCACCCTTTACACAGTTATATAATGATATATTCATTCATTTCTTTTTAGCCATTTGAATATAATCCCTTGACATGACAGTATACAGCTGTGTAAAAGACAAGCCAGCATGTCTAAGAAGGAGGCCACCTCTGCAGGAGAGTCCCAGTGACTATGCAACACAACTAGAGTGTACACGCCTGAGAATCAAGAAGTGCCCAGGTTGTCTGCCACACATGGACATCCAGTAAGTCCAAAAAGGAGAGAAAAAAAGATGACATATATAAACTAATCCACAATAAGATTGTATTTTATTTTCCTGAAAGTAATCTAAGTAAGGGTGGAGTCATTTTCTGTAAAGAACCAAACAGTAATCCAACCACATGTCTTACAAATGCAGGGACTTTCTTTCCACCGATGCTTAACACTATACTACATTGTGTTATACTCTACATTGTGCATTAATAGCCTATTACCTGCCTCATCATCATCAGGATGATCCTTTGGAAGTTTCTCCACCAGCTGTAAGATCATTTAAAATGTATTGCATTTGGTATTATCTCACTATACTGTCGTTTTCTTGTTTAAAGCACTTGCACTCTGATATTCCCTAAAAAAGGTTTCTCAAAAACTATTTCTGTGCTGTTTTCTCTTTTATTTTCTCCATTTTGTTTAGCCTCATGCATACTGACCCTGGAGGAACAGAAGCGTACTGTGAGACACGTTCGATGTTATAGATTGGAAGTGCAGGCCACGTGACACACACTGGCCCAAAACCTTCTTCCTCACACACAATTGTTACAAATGAAATGACTGGAAAACAATTAATACAAACTCTCAGAAATTAATATCTGTGTCACCTGGGCTTTACCGGTTCTTGAGAGGTCCTTCATCATCTTTTGGAAGCAGCCACATTGAGTGGAGAGGCATGAAGGGGCTGCAAAACTGCATCAAACTACATATATATTCAATTGGTGCTTCATTGTTGATCAATATCAGTTCAAAATGTCCTTAATCCCTCTTCAGAGAACATGGCCCTGCTAAAATGAATGATGAATCTGAATCTGATCACTTTACAGATTATCATGAATAGCACTGTTGTATAGTAACTCTAGATGTGCCCCAAATCTGTGTGATCGTTATCTATAGGATCGCAACATTGTTTTCATTAGTTTTTGACTCAGAACAAGACATGATCGCATCACAACACAACGTGATCTGTTGCGATCTGTCCTCCCTGTACGTGAGACCTTCTGCCTATGGACCAGGATGCTTCATCAGAGTTGGAGTCTCTATTGACAAGAAATAATCCAAACCAATGGGTTTAGGAGAAACATAAGTGATAACACAAAGAGATGAGAAGCAGAAGTGAATAAGGGCAATCTGTTTTCAGAGAGGATTGCTTGAGATTTGTGCATGGAACCTGTAATCCCATTGCTCCATTTCATGCCGTTTTACTCAGAAGAGCTTATCCCCAGCATCTAACCCCTCTCATACTCCACTTGGGAAGATGGGAACCAGACTGAGAGGAAGGGACTGATGGGAATGTTCCTGAGGAGGGCTGTTGAGTCCCATGCAGTTCTCTAATTAAATCTACAACTGAAAACATTTGAATACCTTATGAAGAAAATACCTTATACTATATTCTCTGTGGGTTGTTTTTCAGATTGTAGTGACATTATTGGAAACCACTGGCTACCTGGAAGGTAGAAAAAAGGCACATCCTGAAACATGAAAAATAGCAGTTGTAGGGGAGGTGTAGTAAATGGTCTAAAACGTGTAAAATATGTCAAACAAATAATAAGTGTATAGATGAGATGTACTGTGATGAATATGTATGCTATGTTTGTGATATACACTAATATTAGCCTAGAGTTCCATAATAAGTACGGTATTTAACTTCCAGCTTCACAGCAACCAGATATTGTTCCATCTCTGAGGAGAATTTGATGTGAAATCATTGCGATAACATGAGCAACAAATCAAAACTGAAATGACAGAGAAATATCTTGCCTCTGCCAAAGAGTACAGCGGGGCATATTCCATCAGAGAGAGGTGGGCTAAATGAAGAAGCTGTCAAACAGGAGGACATAACTTTCTACCTGTCTTCATAGAGGGGAGGGGGGGGGGGGTGTAAGTCCCTGGCCTAGAGGGAGGGATGCTGTCGTGATCCAGTCGTACCCTTTGATCCCTGGGATGACCTGAGCCACCGGCTGGACTCTGGAAATGAACACACCAGAGGCCTTTGGGACCCAATCCATCACTGTTCAATCCTGCACAGAGCTCTGCTGTAGTGCGGACATATGTGCATGCAGCAACACACACGTGCACACATGCTCAAGCACATTAATGGAACAATTTTGCTGGCCTATCAACTGACTTATATAGAGCTAAGCACTCCAGTATACTAAAACCTGTTATAAACTCTATGTATGTTGCTAGTATTTAATATATTCAAACACACACGCTAATGAGTGGGTCACACACACACGTGAAACACAGACACATCTAAAGATACATGCACATATAAACACACATTACACCAGCGTGTTAGCCACACAGGCACACGCTGAATCAGAAGGCCAACATCGCTATCACAAGGAAAATTCAGTCTGATGCAGCAACAAGGGAAAAAAAAATCCATGATGTGACAAATTAAAAGACATGCAGCATTATAAATGAACAGAGGAAATGATGTCTCTCTCTCCAAAAGATGAGTGTTTGAGTGGTGCAGTTGGGAGTGCATGCTAAATCTCATTAGACAGAGCAATACCCCGAGCAAATTAAACCATTAGCCTCCGACATGTTTAAAGGAACACTTTAAGATCACTTCCTATTAAGACTTGCCAGTAAACAGGCCTTTGAAATGGAGCCCTCAACACGATGCAGAGCAGTGTTGCAGACATCTGCCATACCCAGCCAAGCCCACAGTAAACTACAGGGGAATGCTTTCTGTGCTCCACATCGCTCTACATAACACTCTACATGCTTGTACAAGGGGGGGACCAAACCCTGGGGATTCATGGCCTTGTAGAGTAGAAAGCATTAAAAACAAGACTTAGTAGTTTAATATTGATCTCTACTTCGGGTTTCAAGTAGTAAATTAATAGATATGTATTGCATTGCATGAATTTGAAGGCTGGGTGGCCTCATTGAAATTGTAACCCCTACCGTTGGCCGTGTTAAGTGCCTTCATTGCACCCATTAACCAAATAGTGAAACTGGTATTTACCAAAGCAAACTTGTGCATATGAAACTGTGGTTCAGTTCCACGCCTTTACGCTCACAAAGGCTCAAATAATAAGGCAACACTATTTTTTTCTTCTGTCACGAAGTGATGAAGTTGAAGCCTTCTCGTAAAAGTTTTAAAAGATTTGAGCATTCAGCTGTACTTGTGGCATTTTAACACAACAATACCAATACAGTGTAAGCTCTGCCTTCAACACAAAGAGTAGGTTTGTGTAAATGACTACCATCTGCTGAAGTTCGCATAATTCACAACGGAAATGGAGACACACCCCCTGAAGTTTACTGAGAGGAACCTACTGGGAGTAAACCCCATAACTGCTGTGTAAAAGCACACATTTCAGATGCAGGGCCTTTTAAAAAATGTCTTCAGAACAATTTTATCGTGTTTTCAGCCCCTCGTGTTGTTGTGAAGATTGTTCTTAAAGGGTGGAAACGCTGAAGCTAGCTCAACTCATAATTCATATTCCATCATACAGTTCGAGGTAAGTTTTTACTGAGAAAAGGAATTTGCTGGCAAAGGAAATATTTTGGTTTACTTTCACAGTTTCTTTGTTATACTGTAATTATAAAAGGCAAATTGGGTAATTAGCTGGACAAGTGTGAGTGACCAAACTGACAGCAAAGAGTTCTACGTATTTGCTGAATTCTAACAAGCATTTATTATTTTTTATTCTAAGGTGCTAAATTGTATATAGCGATCAAATAAATGGATACCCATTTCACTTAAATCTAAATACACTGTAGTTTTTTTTTTTTTTCATCATTTCAGCTTTTTCAAAAAAAGGAGGAGAGGCTTGTGGATTTGATTCTTTGTTGAAATTCATACTTTTGGGATGTCATAATTAGAACCATAGTGATATTAGTGATAAACACATGATTTTACATCATTCCTCATATAAGCCTTTAGTTTACCACTCGCCATCGTCTTGGGCAAAGAGTGTCATTGAAATGGCATGAGCAAGTATCTATATTACAGTATCTATGACCCTTAATATCCACTTCATGAAAGAAAAACATTCAAACACCACCTCCAACACAAAATTAGAATGATTGAAATGAGCGACTATAAGCTGAACTACATGAAAACATAGTGACTGTTATCAAGAGAGAAGTTGGGTGATTTCTCCACTGAATTCAATAAGTACAGTGGCCGTTAGACAAACTGCAGCTAAAGGGACTTTCTGATTATCACTATTACTATTACCCAGCAGACCATGTCCTGTGTGAAACAAAAAGTCAACCGGTGACTTATTACTTTGACTCTTAACACTCTCGAGAGTTGAGTAATTGACATAACAAACATACTTATTTTAACCCAAACCACAATCTTTTCCTAAACCTGAAGAAATAGTTTTGTTTGAATTCACAACGTTAACCAAGTGTTTAAAACTGCGACCGTGTGTCCGTATGTAATGAGTTGGGACACTCAGAAAGCTTTAAATGCGTAGACATGACACGCAAAATGTCGTTCGAAGTGAAGTGCTATTTCTGTCTAACGCCTTTCTATGAGATCACGTTGATGGTGGTAGTCATATGATGTCATTGAAAAGAAATAATGTTGTGTCAGTGTTATTTGCCAGTTTTAGCTGTGGTATCCATATATAACTAGTACATTTCAAATGTACTTATTTATTTAGACAAGAATCTATTACATGAAGATTGTTTTGGGAGATGTGTTTATGTATTACTTAAAAAATCTATGTATATTTTGAAGATTGTTTACATGTTAGAATAAAGTGGTGTGGTATTTATTTACAGTACATATAGTCTTGTCAATGTGTCAGTACGGTATCAGAAGCTTCTCAAAAATCGTTGGATTGAAATATCTTGTCCAAGTTTCCTCCTTTGAATTTGAACTCATTTGGATTGTTCCTCTTTCCAATTTGGAATCTTTCCAACATCTGTAGAGAGTAGAGTTAATTATTCAGTGTAATGCTTGTGTACTCTGAGGTCTTGTGTGGTTTGGATTCAAGCGACAGTGGTAAGACTCTAGGGAGTTACTTGTCTACCATGGTCGAAGCCAGTTCCATGTGTTGAGAGCAGTTTTAATAGGGTGCTGGGGAGAAATAACACTGCTGAGAGGAGCGACTATAGGCTCTCTGCAGGAGGAGTGAGAGACAGTTGTGCCAGCCCCTGGTCGGAATCACACACATTCACATTCCAGTCTAACTGGATATTGCCCCAAAGTCCCCCTGAAGAGAATAACCATAGCTGAGTGTTAACTCCTTCGATTCTGTTCAGCTACCTACCTTTCACCAGCAGATCCCTGTTCCAACACCTTGTTCAAGGCTCTTTCTTCCTCTATCACCCTATTTTTTGTGCTTAGATTGAACTGTTACACCAATACCAATCTGTCACAGTAGCATCTGGCAAAAAAAAGTGCAGTATAGTCTTAGCAACTTTTGAAGACTGATACCAATAACTTTGGATAAACAATTGTATTAACTGGTCAGACTTTGATGAATTTCTTGTGGATATTCATGATCTCCAGAAAGTGAAACTTCTCCTGTAGTGCCCCCACCAGGCCAAAAATAAAGTTTTAACACCAGATATCAGAGTATATTCAGGCTCCTCCGAGGTTGAACTCTCTTCATTTTAGACACTCCTGAAGATTATGTCAATTTTGGAATGTCAATTTTGCGGCCATTACATAGCATGATGCTAAAGACTAACCCAGAATGTAGGTTGGCGTAAACAAAAAACCAGTGGCTGCTGCATCAGTGGACCGGTGGAAACATTTTTACTAGCAAGAAAATGTCAGAAAGTAAAGGAGGGGTAGAAAAAAAAGAGAAAAAAAAGAAAAAAAAGGTAGCAGGTATTAGTGGCATAGGCTTTCCAAATGTTAAAAAAATGACACACTGTTTGGGCATCGGCTTCCTCGTATGGCCAGCAGCAGCAACGCTAATTTTGAGAAGCAGACTGAATCAGTGAGATGGATGTTAAATTGTTTAATTATAAACTGTTTATCAAAATAAATCAAATTTACTTATATGGCCCAATATCAGAAATTACACATTTATCTCAGGGGGCTTTACAGACTATACAGGATACGACACCCTCTGTCCTCAGACCCTCGCATCGCACAAGGAAAAACTCCCTAAAAGATACCCCACAATTAGAGAGGGAAATATGGAAGAAACCTCAGGGAGAGACTGAAAAGGATCCCTCTCCCACACGTGCTATAGATGACGTGTGTTGAGAATAAACAACATAGTTAAAAATACAACATGATGTGATCAAATATGAAAAAGATGGATCCAGGAGGATGTCAAAAAAGCATCCCGGTGCCTACAAAAAATTTAAAATGAAATGTACATTGGCGTCTGGCAGGACCAGAGCAACAGGCGCAGCCCCGATTCATGATCCAAACTCAACCTTTATTTGTGGCAACCTGCCAGATGAGAGACACAGAGACTCTGGGGATGAAGTCCCGGATGATGAGCTAGTAACATGCATTTAAGGGACATGAATACATACAGATAGAGAGGGAGAGGAGGAAAGAGAGATAGGGAGAGGAGGAGGAGAGAGGAGAGGAGTGAGTCCCCCGACAGTCTAAGCCTATAGCAGCATAACTAAGGACTGGTCCAAGGCAAGCCTGAGCCAGCCCTAACTATAAGCTTCATCAAAGAGGAAAGTCTTTAACCTGCTCTTAAATGTGGAGAGGGTGTCTGCCTCCTGAACACACACTGGGAGCTGGTTCCACAGAAGAGGAGCTTGATAGCTGAAGGCTCTGGCTCCCGTTGTACTTTTAGAGACTCTAGGAACCACAAGTAACCCTGCACTCTGGGAGCACAATGCTCTAGTTGGTTTAATAAGGTACTATGAGGTCCTTAAGATAAACTGGAGCCTGACCATTAATGGCTTTGTAGGTCAGGTGAAGGATTTTCAATTCTATTCTGTATTTTACCAGGAGCCAGTGCAGAGCAGCTAATACAGGAGTAATATGATCTTGATTCCTAGTTCCTGTCAATACACGTGCCGCAGCATTTTGGATTAACTAAAGAGTCTTAATGAGACAACCTGATAATAAGGAGTTACAGTAATCCAGCCTTAAAGTATCAAATGCATGAACTAGTTTTTCTGCATCTTTTTTGAGAAAGGATATGCCTTTCCTGGGGCCAAGTATAATAACCTTTTGTCTGTATTTAACATAAAAGAATTGCAGGATATCCATTTTTTTATATCCTTAAGGCATGCTTGAAGCTTAGCTAATCGATTGGTTTCATCTGGCTTGATTGATAGATATAATTGGGTATCATCCGCATAACAATGGAAGTTTATGGAGTGGTTCCTTATAATATTGCCTAAAGAAAGCACATATAAGGGGAATAGAATAGGTCTAAGTACAGAACCTTGCGGGACTCCATGACTGACTTTGGTTTGCATGGAGGATTCATCGTTAACACGTACAAACTGAGATCGCTCAGATAAATAGGACTTAAAGCAGCTCAGTGCAGTTCCTGTTATTCCAATGAAATGTTCCAGTGTCTGTAGTAGAATGTCCTGGTTATCAGTGTCGAATGCAATACTGAGGTCTAACAAGACAAGTACATAGACAAGTCCTTCGTCTCAGGGTCCCCAACCACCAGCCCATGGACCAGTACCAGGCCGTGGATCATTTGGTACCGGGCCGCACAGAAAGAATAAAACATTAAATTTTTTGTGTTAGTAATATTTATTGTAAACATTTTTATGTATCATATTATGTATATATTACAATGTAAAAATAATATAAATAAAGTGCATCATGTAAAATGGAATAATTACATTTACATTATAGATGTAATAATTTAATTATATGTTTTGCACTTCATTGTGTGTTTTGTTATGGCGAAGAAAAATTGTCTTGCATGAAACCGGTCCGCGGTGCGAAAAGGTTGGAGATCGTTGCTTTATCTGATGCCAATAGAAGGTCATTGGTAACTTTCACCAGAGCCGTCTCTGTGCTACGATGAACTCTAAATCCTCTAAATAGATTAGATTGAAAAACCTCAAATAAAGTATTGTTATGTAAAAAATCACACAACTGTTTTGCGACTGCTTTCTCAAGGATCTTAGAGAGAAATGGAAGGTTAGATATCGGTCTATAGTTGGCTAAAACAAACTATAAAAATTACTGCTACTTTAAAGGATTGTGGAACATGACCAGATAATAGAGACAGATTGATCATATTTAATAACGAGGTGTTAATTAAGGGTAAAACTTCTTTAAGCAGCTTAGTTGGAATTGGGTCTCAGATACATGTTGATGGTTTAGATGACGAAATTGTTGAAGTTAGTTGGTTCAGGTCGATCGGAGGAAAGCAGTCTAGATATATTTCAGGTATTACAGTTGTTTTTAAGGTTCCTGTATTGGAAGCTAAATCATTACCAATTGAGGAGAGGAGATTTAATTGATTAATTTTGTGTCTAATAATTATAATTTTATGGTTAAAGAAGCTCATGAAGTCGTTACTACTGAGCGATATAGGAATAGAAGGCTGAGTAGAGCTGTGTCTCTGTCAGCCTGGCTACAGAGCTGAAAAGAAAGCTGGGGTTGTTCTTATTTTCTTCTATTAATGAAGAGTAATAAGCTGCTCTGGCATTACGGAAAGCCTTCTTACATGTTTTAAGCCATATGTTTTATTATCTAGCCAGACTAAACAAGATTCTTGCAGCTTGGTGGAACGCCATTTCATTTATCACATTTTGTGCAATGTTTAAAGGTATATAACGTTCCAGAAATGGTTATTGTTATGTTTCTATTGTTCTAAACAGTAAAAATTGTAAGAACGTTGGATTTGTACTGTTATAGTGTGTGTATAGTGGGCGACCACTCCACCCCCTGAGCAAAGTATACAAATAGCAAAATGTTACAATGTTCCATTGCATTGTTCATTATTCTGCAAATGAAACCTGGATTCTGTTGTATCAACTTTCGAAACTATTGAAATGTTCATACTTTTTTTTTTGTGAAACACACACACACACCAAACACACTTTGTTACCTCTTGACACTTTTACAGACTCAAGAGACTTTGAAGACAATATTTATGATTTGTTGTTTGACGTGGTGATAATTTAAAGAGTAGGTGTGTGATCGAAGATGTGTACACTTAACATCCTCTAATTATACAATGGATCTAAAGTCATTGTATGACAGGAAGATTTAAATACACTTGAAATAGTGTGTGAAGGGTTCTGTCACAAACCCACATTTTGCAAGTGAAAAGCTGAAATGAAAAACACACAGTATACGTCATTGATAAAAATCCACATTCAACAGTTTTGCCTGCATGTAAAAGCCATATCAGCTTTTACATGTGTGGATGTCTCAGCTGTTGGCATACTGCCTACATGTAGCCTGCTGCAAGTCCCCAAACGGACAATATCTATTTCCAGTTTAACACTTTCCATGGTTGACCCATACAAGGACTGAGCTCCTGGGTGTTTGAATGCCAGAGCAGACGCTGATATTTTTGAATTACAGAGTTAATATTTTCAACTCAAAGCCAGTAGACTGTTTTCATGACAAGGAATCAAAGAAATCTCCCAGGAGTCACAGTTTTTACCTCAAAATGATATCCTTGACAGTTTGGGAAGACATATTCATCGATGCACTAATTGGGCAATATCTGATAAGAGAGCAAAAGTGACTCATAATCAAAAGAATGGCCAGTCCCTAAGCAATACTAGTTCTGTTTCCTGTGTCTAAGATGTTCGTACAGGCAAAAACACTCACATGCGCACACTTAAACATATGCGTTGTTTTGGTCTTGCTGTCTCGAACCCTGGCTGTCTCACAATTAACCAATGCCTTGGTGGGTGCGTTATATAAAAAAAAAACATACACATGAGTGTAGCAAGCCCTAGATGGGTTGACCCTGCCTCCCATCTGAGTACGCTGAAAGTTCTGCGTCCTTGAGATCCAACTTTTAAGCATCAAACACACCAAAAAGTCATACTAATTGATGGTGCATCTGATTAAAATGAGTGGCTAATGAGAATCGAGCCGGGAAGAATGTGAGAGAATCAGTGTTCAAGCTCAACTTTTAACCTTTCTGTCGGAGGGCGAACCACTTTGATGTTCCTTGGTCTTTTCATCAGGCCCGTTTTTGGTTATGAAAAAGGCATTTTCAAAGTACAAAGGCGAAGCTCACATTTGTAATTTGTCTCCTCTTCAGGAACAAATGGTCATCAGAAACATCTTTTTTTTCTTCCCCCCTATGAACTATGCAAAGGGGAACTATAAATAAAGCTGCAGAATGAGAGGTGAGGGGGCTGAGGGCTGTGCTGTCAATCCAGGGAGTAGATTGGGAGGTTCGGATCCGCAGCCGTTCTGCCTGGAGTCTTACACCAAGAGCCACTATACTGTGATCACACCCTCTACAGACTTAGAGGCTCTCGCCTAGTTAGAGGGAGAGGAAGCGGGAATTGGCGCGGGGTGGTAGGAGTTGTGCGTGTGTGTGTGTGTGCGCGTGCGTACATGCGTGTCTGTGTGTGTGTGTGTAACACAGGGGGTGCGAAAGGGAGCGCAGGCGATACTTGGATGGAAATAAAGGTCGAAATCCTTGACTGCGAAAACTGTCATAGCGGGGGACATGTGCAGAGCCTGTTTGCCTAATAACCTGGGTCTTGCAAAAAATATGAATGTGGAGTCCTCTGGAGCATATAATTTAACACCCCTATGCCAAGGGAGATGAGTGAGAATTGAAGCGAGTACACCTTGACAAAGGCTATTCTCTTGGTTTCACACCAGCAGAGCAGTACCATGCAGGGTGCTATGGGTGGCACATCAACCAGCCTATATGAATCAAAGCTGCACAAAAAAAGTCACATTCATGCAAATTCACTCAACATAAACACCTCTTACGCTTGTCCTTAACATTGGAAAACATGCTATAGAGTGCAACACAGATCACTGGGAGGAACTTTTTTAATACAGGATCACAAAGTGAGCACAGTCTTAGCATGACCATGAGCTGGACTTTGTGACAGGACCAAGAACTGGACACAGCACGTGTTTGTTTGCAAAAAGTCTTTTAATTCTTTAGAAAGTAAAAGACTGTCAAGGGACGTTTAAATCAACGACAGGACTGGATCAAGCAAACCCCCACCCCTAAAGAAGAATACTTCACTGGCAAAACGATCATTTGTGTATGAAATACTCACCCTGTGATACCTTGAATTCTTGAAGAACACTTTCTTATTCTTGCGTGCCTGCATAGTAAACAAATCATTTACAAACTAAGAATGATGCTTCTTGATGAATTGAAGTAAATAGTAGACGTGTTTAACGACAGCAAAACTGTATCAAAACCTCTTTTTACAAACTCTCATACAACTCGTGCAATATAATCCAAGTCTCATGTATCCAGTGGTGTGTTTGTGAAGCATACTTCACTAAAACCTTTCGATTGAATACTTTTCGGACTCGTCTGGACGAGAAGTACGTGTGAGTCTGTTAATGCAGAAGTGTTTTATACAGTACGGTTTTAGTGAACATGCATAGTAGTACCAGTTGTGTGAGAGTTTGTAAACGGATGGTTTTGATATAGTTTTGCAGTTGTTAAACATGGCCCCCGTTTACTTCAATTTATCAAGACTTTTCTCCATTTTGGGATCCTCCGTGGAGGAATGCGAGAAAAACTAAAACTAACAAAACACAATAAAGTGCAAAACATATAATTTAATTATTACATATATAATGTAAATTTAATTATTCCATTTTATACTATATACTTTATTTATATTATTACATTGAAATATATATAATGTAATACATAAAAATGTTTACAATAAATATTAGCACCACAAAAATAATTGCTTTACATTTTTCTGTGCGGCCCAGTGCCACATGATCCATGGCCCGGTACTGGTCCGCGGCCCGGTGGTTGGGGACCCCTCTACTAGAGGGCAGATGAAGGCAGAGTCGTCCCTGGACAAAACTGCAATATCTTTTTTGAGGAACCGCCAATTTCACACAGTTCACAACGTTAACAAACAAAGGAACGTGGCAAACCTCCGGCACGAGTAAAATGCTGTTTGAGTTCCTCTTCAAAATGTATGTCATTGTTGTTGTTTGATCGTTTCACATGAGGCTGCCGTTGACTTTACCATGGAGACGTTTGACGGGATACATAATCATGCTGCCTGTAACACGCTATTACACTGATCTACAACTGGGGGCAGTAACGCACAAAGAACTGTACCAGTGGGCAAGCAAAAGCAGTGAGGATCACTGTGATGTATTTCAAGAGTGTAAGATTTAAAGTATTTAAAAAAATCAACTTTGTAAATGTTTTATGTAAAGGACATGTACCCATCATGTTAAACAGGTCTAAATGAAAGAAACATAACTTTAGTTTGTTTACAAGAAAATACCACGGGGGCCCTTTAAGCTCAAACTTTACTTTCCGTGTCTGCACATATTTCATCATCTGCACATCTGTGAAAGTAACTACGGACATCTACCTGCTGCCTAAAATCTGAACATTTGTGCCAACTGTGTCTGTGTTGCCGTATATTTCATTCACATCCTGAAATATTTTCCACTCTTCATGCATTCATAATTGCATCTTCTGGTAGCTAACCCAACCCATAACCTACATTGTGAAGCAATGCAGAATACGCAGGGTACAAAAGCATGCTCAAAAGCATGTATATGGGTACTCTACAAGCATTAATATTTCCCTATGTTCCCAAATGTTATGACTTTCAAGACTGTTTTCTTCCATAAAATGTAATATAGCTTCTTGAGTTTTCTTGAAGCCACCATCTAGTGGCCAATAGTGGAACTTCAGCACTTTTCGAATAAAAACAGATTCTCTGTTTCTAGTTGAATCTGCCTTTGGTGGCGTTCCTCTGAAGTGTTGCGAATACTTAATTTCATTTAAAGATATTGTGTTTGTTTCACAAATTTTCATTTGCTGAGGTGGATTTTTGAGTCAACATGTAATCAGTGAGACTGCAGTACTGTGTGGACATTGTTGAAAAGCAAATACAGGCAGTGCTATAGAGCAGCATGACCCTTTCTCATTCATAGGGTCCACTGGGCACACAGCTCTTGACTGGCTCAATCTCAAGCCATTCACTCAGTTCAGTCACGGGGTTTTGGAGGACTTTTGATGCTGAGATGGAATGAGAAACAAGAGTGCTGCTTTCTTTTGTCTCCTTTTTCTCATTCCTTGCACCAGCGCCGGCTCTGTCCCGCATCTGCGAGGTGGATTAGGCCGACAAGACGGAGGTTGCATTATGTCCTGAGGGGGCTTTACTGTAAGGTTCGCCACCAGTTCTCTCTCCCTCTGTCTCTGCCTACTTAATGTACCGCTTCACTCAAAAGCGGCTAAATCTTTGTTAACATGGAAACTATGAACTCACAGGGAGTTAATCAGAGTCAGTGCAAGGCTGGCTATTTGCATGTGAATTGGCTGTGGCTGTATACCAGACCTCTTTATGTCATTCACTCCACAGTGCCTCAGGCTTCTGTCCTCTGAGACACCACACTGCCATAGGTACAGGTTTGGGAGAAATATCTGTACTTCCTTATATACTGTGAGGAAATCTGCCATTGATAAAGCCAGAAAAACCCAGAAAAGTGATTTTAGTTTCAAGTCTGCACCAAGGAAATTCAGATTTTATAAAGCTTTCAGATGTGCACGTATGTAGTCAGGACCCTGAGTCAGTTTAGGATAGTTTCAAAATCTCCTTCATTTGATTTTTAATGTTAAACTTTTTCCCCCGTTCTTCCAGCCCGGCCACTTTTTTTTACAGTTGCTGCTTGGTGGATGCTTGCGATACAATATTGCAGTAAATACTCGCAAAAGAAGATTCAGATTTTCTGCGATATCATGAATGTGTTTATCAGATACAAAGCCGAGTTGGAGCTGTGTTAACATCCTTCCACTTTCTGTTTCTACATGATTTGATTTGGAAAGGTTTATTGAGAGGGGGAGGAGAGAGGATGTTAAAGAAGAGAGTAAATCTGATGTGGAAATGTAGACTTAGTAGGATTTATCCATTTGAGAAAAGACCTTTTCACTTGTTTTGTTGGTTTATCCCCTAAACCCTGTCTCACCCCCCTGCCTAAAAGCTTTTGACATCTTCATCTTGTTCACAGTGGGCAGGCTTTGTTTGCTCTGCTTGAAAAAGCGGATGGGGCTCGGCCCTCCCCTCTCCGTGGCACAAGTGTAGGACTTTGCCATGGCAAAAGGGGGATTTCTCTTTCCTCCTGCCCCCTCCTTTTCCACATAACTACAATATGGTCATTGTCTAACAGTGAATAATGTGGCCACTCGGGCAGCATGGACTGCTCTTCGGGCTTTGACTGTGAACCAGCTCTTTTCTTCAGTGTGAAAGGACTCTAATCCATGTAAATATAAGACTCAGAGTACAGCTTGGCCACGGTGGGGAGAGCGAGAGGGAGGAATGGAGGGGAGGGTCAGCAATTTAACCTTTGACCCAACAAATAAGAGGCATGTAAGTTTTAGAATTGCTCTCCAAAGAGGGGCTCCTGTGGCAGAATGAGCTTCTTTTGTAATCCTTGCAATCTGGGGCTGATTGACAGGGGCTGCGGTGGGAGCACGGCGCGACACAAAACCAGGAGAAAAACTGTACCACGACTCCGCAGTGGGAAAGAAGACCAGTGGACAACGCTAATTATTGATTATCTCCATCCAGGATGAAACCTTGTGAACTTGTCAATTTGAATGATTAAAAAAGATGTTTGTGCAAGAATGTAAGACTTTCTTTGACAGCCCTGCTCTCAGAATGAATACAGACCGGTTTTCTTACTTCCTCAATCGTTTTGAAGATTTGCCACAGCACCTTATGCTGCCTGCCGAGCTTTAATACTACGAAGCACAGTGATGATGGGATGTACAGAGTTTATGTGAGGTGGGTCACAATGAGCTGAAGCCTCCCCACTGAGAGATGAAGATGTAGCACAGTACACTGAGCCTCATACTGCAATTTAACATCACTGTTGTACATTGTGTGTTCCAAATCTGATGAATAATGCAAATTGGTTCGTCGTACGACAGAATGTGATTTCACTCGTGTCATAGTATAGAGTGTAACCTAGAGGTGAAGCAAGAGACACATGAGACATATAATTGACCTTAGTTGCATAA
Organism: Bovichtus diacanthus; assembly: GCA_943590825.1. Taxonomy (NCBI): domain Eukaryota; kingdom Metazoa; phylum Chordata; class Actinopteri; order Perciformes; family Bovichtidae; genus Bovichtus; species Bovichtus diacanthus. Next base: position 798,847 of record CALSBV010002302.1, read on the forward strand.
CAAGTTATCTGTCTGTACACAGTTCTGTACATAGTTACTTTCCATTACTTTCAGTACAAATACTTTCACATTTTACTTTACTACTTGAATAGCGCTTTGTACGTGTTTACTCCAAGTGCTGGCATCTAAACATCCTTTGCAGATTAAGATTTTACAAAGAAACATATGATTAGTTTAAAAAGTATGATTTGTTATTTCAGTTTAAGCCACCCAACAGTATTTGGAGTAGCAACAATCAAAACATTAAAATACTGCTAACATGTTAATAGATCAGTAATAAATATTATATAAATAACTCAGTAGTACATTTTACAATGTAGGCCGTGTGTTATGTGCTTACATTGTGGTATTGTTACTTTTACTTAAGTATAAGAACTCAATACTTCTTCTACCGATGTATACAATATTGTACTCGTATCCAGTGCGGTTATATCATTTATTTATCATTAATAAACAGCTTTTTAAATGACAAATTATAATGTATAGGGTATATTTTCAATAGAAAATGGCCAAATGAGAATTGGCAGGCTTCAATCCATAATATCATTATGATGTATTCAGCCTTCATTGAAATACATTTTGCTTAAAATTGTCTTTCCATCTTAAACCTGTCTCCTTGTCATGTGGGCCTGACACCTTCATCCTTAGAATAGACATGTGGTTGTAAGCACACTGTGAAGTCATACAGTATACTCTCTTTTCATATCCTTTTCCATCAGATTTCCCCAAAATGTGTTGAAACACTTCAAGATCTGTAAATAAGTCCAAACACTTTTTATGACCTAAATACCATGTGATAGAGTCCACGGTATCCTTTGTATCCATCTCCATACAGCATAATTTCCTGCTCCCTCTGTTCCACATCTGTAACATCATGCCTTTTCTGTCACTGTTCCAACACCATGCCAGTGTGAGCATGCAGCCTCGGTGTAAACAGGGACTCCTGGATTATGTTGTGCTGAAAAGTGGAGAATAAAGAAGCATCAGGGTATTTTCCCTCAGAGCGTATGTGTTCTTCGTGGCTGCCCTCCCATATTCACTGCTCTTTCCTCCTGCCATTACTGTGACTTCCTGTAATTTGGGACGGGTCATTACAGTACTCCCATTGGCGCATCACTGTCTGTGTATTTTTGGATCCTTTCAGTCGTTGGTGTTTTTCCGCAGCACTTCCTAGAGATCGCCTGTCAATCAAACAATATGATACAGTGACATCTTCTGTCTTCACTTAGTGGAGTTTGAGTTGGAGCTAACTCCAGAAACTGATTGCACTGCGGGATGCATGAGGTGGCTTGCAGGTTTACACCTAGGAAGCTGTGTCGGATGTTTCCATAACAGTTTACAACCCAAACTGCTCATAAAGTGTTTATTCAAATGAGGAACTTTGGACACATTTTGTTTTGTATTTTTGTAGAAATTAAGATAAAATGTCATATATTTAATATGTTTGTATGGTAAAGGTAGCGGGCTGGGAATTTTAAATCAAACATGCATATACAGTATATATATATATATATATATATATTGTGAATATCAATATTTGCTGTTTCTGAGTCTTTTTTTTATTAAGATACATAGAATTTAAGTAGTGGCATCTTTTTTTTAGGCTCGATGGTTGGATGGATTGAAGCAAGTGTTCCAATTATCTCTCGTCTCCTTCTCTCTCCTTCCTTCCTCTCTCACTTCTTCCAAGTTACCCTCACCCTTCCTGCCAGTTGAGAGGAGATAGAAAGGGAAAGCAAAGGAACATGAATCCCTACGAGAGAGAAATGTTCCCTTGCAAATCTTGTTGGTCGTTGTATATGTTGAAAAATTAAAGAGTGACTTTCCCTTCTCATTTTTTTTAAAGGCCCAAAGAGGTGAAATCATTCAGTCTTTCACAAGAAATAAGCAAAGTGTTGTTGTCCAAAGAGACCCACTGTGTCTCCAAATCATGCAATTTAGAATTTTTCAGATGAATTGAAGGATTTTGTGTTGCTTTGTAGGTTGATGAAATTCTCTTACTTCTTAAAGAAAAAAAAAATTCATAAAAACTCATTGGATTATCTGAAAAATGTACAAAACCCAACACCAGGGCTGTTTTGGGCATTAAGGAGATACATGCTGTTTTTTTAAATACATTTTTATGGGCCTTCTATGCTTTTATTAGACAGCCAACTGGAGAGAGATGACAGGAAATGAGGGGAGAGAGATGAGAAATAACCTGCATCTTAGGTCTCACAGAGACACATGTTTACAGGACAGTTAAAGAAAAGTCATCAGCCTGGCTCTGTGCAGGATCATTGTGATATTGTTTGACTCAAGCTCCACTTACTAATAGAGGAAGACTATGAGATGTGTTTGATAGCTGTGAAAAAAGTAATTAAACCTCGAGTTTCTTTATTTATTCATTTATGGTTTCCAGTGACTCCAGATTTGTCTCCTGGCCCTTTAGAATCACTGGCATAGAGAGTTAAAAAAAAAAGAAAAAAAAGAAGAAGCCTTTTGTTTAGATGAGAATGAATGTGATGGTTCCATTATGTCTGATGTGCACTCCCATAAGAGAACAGGCTACATGGATGAGAGTGACATCCGAGCGGATCAGGTGTGCGCTCTGCGTTCACGCTCGTGTGTGATTCCTCCTCACACTGAACGTGCATGTTGTGTACGTGCGGGCGACAGCGTGGAAGGTGCGCGTACAGTGATTAGGTGATCTGCTTCCTCCCTTTCATGTGTTTTTAGTCTCCTCTGCTTTGTTCCTTTTCTTAATTACAGCCGAGCTCTCCTCGGAGAGCGCGTAACCCACTCCCCACTTCCACAGCAACATCCCATTAAAGCCACGCACCCGATGCCTCCCCTCCACCTCTGTGCGGAATACAATTAAAAAACGGAGCGAGATCAAAAAGATGCCAGGAGCCTGACGAGGGTGATGTTTTTCTGAGAAATGCAGATTTGTCTTATTGATGGCTGCCCAGTTTGGAAATCATTACGGGACGGGAGTAATCAGCAGAGCTGCATCAGCATTTCAGTCGTCGACAAGCATTAACACCACCCCGCAACGCACACGCGCACACGCACACAAGGGCATATGCTTTAAACAAAGTAGTTACGTTAGCTGCTCACAGTGTGTTATTTTCTCGCTGATTATTAGGATTAGTGCATTCTGAACTTGTTGCAGCTCAACAACGGTCTTGCCTGGAGCCCCTGATGTGTGGATGTGCTTCCCCACTCTGGAGTCTTCACTCTCAGAGTCCTGACACACGATGTTATGAGTCCTGTCACCTTGATAGGAGGAACGTTTTGTCTGAAACTCTGAATATTTTTGATATGTAAGTTTTCAATATTTAATTTCAACAATCAAAAAATATTGACCATATAATTTGAAAGTAAAACTTAACTTTATAGTGTGATTACCATTGAGGTCACTGAGGTCACGTCCTTGGTACCTTTGCTAAGAATGTGTGGGTTTCATCAAATAAGGAATAAAAAAAAAAACAGGCAGTGTGGCTTTGAAACAGCATTAAGACCTTCATGTGGGGAAATAAAACTGACTTTTAAGTCAAAGAAAAAGTACTTAAGCAGTTCATCACATAAAGAGAAAATATTCAAAATACAAATAAAACAACTTGGTGATTGTATTGTTGGTGTCTGGTCAAACAAAACATATTTGTTTATGGTATCAAAACACCTTAATTTACGTCATTATATTTAGGCAAAAGCCATATAAAAATCTAATATTGCCATAAAACAGACTTGCGGGTTGATTTATGATACCATCCACATGGGCCTATACAGCCGGGGATAAGAGTGTGATAGTTATCACAGTATACACGGTGTGAAAAAACCTCTGACAGACACATTTATATCATTTTAAGGTACAGTATATTACCATATATATATATATATATATACATATACCATCATAGTGTCCTCACCTAATATGAACCCTTCTTCTCCAACCATTACAAAATAAAATAGTTATACGAAATTCATACCAAAACTAGAGTTTTCTTAAATTGTTTCAAGCAAACCTCATAACAAAAGTAATTTTTTTAGTAGTGACAACATATAGTATATTAAGAATAAACTGATACTGTAGTCCTTGCTCCTAATTTCATCGTCAGTATTTGTTTTTAAATGATCCAGCAGCGAAACACTTTGAATAGATCCTGAATCTGAAGCTTCAGTCTGAAAATAGCAAGTAAAGCAGGTTAGTTTCCACCAGTTTATTTAAAGTGACCCAACTTTTTGTTGTTGAACATCTCAATGACGTTGCCTTTTTGTGAGTGCAAAACAAACGGCTGGGAGTTGTATGTATTCAGCATTATTAATGCTCTCCTGATAATAGATTGGTGACTGTGTTGGTGATAGTTTGCCTTTTGATTCTCTGTCTTGCATCTGTTTTTTCTTTCAGCTCAGAGGATGTGAGTCTATGGCCCCCATGTAAAAGAGAAAAAAGAAAAAAATGTGTGTGTGTGTGTGTGTATGTGTGTGTGTGTGTGTGTGTGTGTGTCTGTGTCTGTGTCTGTGTGTCTGTGTGTGTGTGTGTGAGAGAGAGAGAGAGAGACTGAGAGAGCGAGAGAGAGAGGAGCAGGGTGTTGGTTGAACTGTAATTAATTCAGTTTTACCTTTTTAAATAAATGTACCATAGATGAATTAAATATTGGACTATTTTAACCAGCGCAGCTTTGTCTTAACGCGCTGTTGTTAATTATCATATTGTGAGTTTTCTCCTCCGCTGCTGTGAATATTGTGAACACACATTACTGAGAATATTCCAACATATAGCCCAGGCCTCGGCCTACATTTGCATAAATCATCTCTAAATTCTGTGTAAACGTGTTCTTCGTCTTATCAAACTTAGAAAGCGACATAGGTTACATCAAATCAGAGGAACAAGCCAGTCGGGCTTTTCTGATACAAATACATACAAACTGATATTTTTCCTTAATCTTACACTACCAGCTAATATCATATTTCATACACGCCCGCAGACATGCCCGCTGCCGCGATGTTTAATGTATAAACTCAGCCTTATAGCAGATAGAAAACGCAGATGATAAATATGCATGTATTCAATTAAGGGTATTACAGAGGAACTGATTTGCATAAGGATTTAGGAGCTTAACATCATATTTGTGCTATAAAACTTCACAATAGCCTAAACGCAAGCTGTTACGCGCGAGAGGAGGCAGGACAGGTATTTTTTGAAAGAAGCGAGGAAAAGAAAAGAAATTAGAAATATCAAGGAAACAGAGAAGAAGAAAAACACATTATGATGTTGTTTAAGCGCATAAATCCGCAACTAAAACATTGTTCCTATTTATTAAAGTCAGGAGGCTGAATGGCCGGATGGATTTCGTTTGTAATAATTTAACTAACTGCTTGAATTGACTTCAGCTTCAAACAACAGAAGCCGGAGTGGTGATGTGATAACGTGTAATTTACTCCCACACCGCTGTAACCACCGTCTTTTGTGCCAGATCAAACCTCTCCTCCGGTCCTCAAACAAGTCCTCTGATGACGAGGTCCACTTTCCCCTCCCAATTAAGAGCAGAGAGCTAATTAGAATGAGCGGATCCGGGATCAGTCGAGCCTCACGCTGCTGAAGCAAACTGCTCGCTCCGTCTCTGGCTCTGTGGTGGAAACACAAGACTGAAGCCGCTGTTTTACGAATGACATCAAATGACAGAGTGGAGTTCAGGAGATGGAGCTCTTACTAACCAGGAAATAAGTAAATGAATAAGCAAATTAGGATCAATGATGCTCAAATCTGGAGATGACGCCCAGTGGTGCCACGAAGATGTGTACGCGTTAACACTGAGTTAAACAATCCCACCACTGATGTGTTGAAACACACTTTCTGCTCTCATCAATAACATTCTCCGTTCGTTGTTGATTTGATTCGATTATCTCTGGAGAAAGGAGACATTTACTAATGACGTTTAAGGGCCTTTCGATCTTGCCACACGTATTATTATTATTATTATTTATTTATTTTTTATTTTAAAAAAAAGCGAGTTATATGAGTTCTGAGTGGAAATGAGCCACATCTACCCTTTTTTCTAAATAATACAGGTCAAATATGAATTGACATTAATAATTGTGGTTTATGAGGGGCTAAATTAAAAATTAACAGTTTCAGGAAACAGTCGTGTTGTCGGGGATCGTCCTGTGTGGTTCTATTGTTTTGTCTTTTTTGAACAAATAAAATGAGAGAATCGAATAAAAAAAGAAACCCTGTGTGGTTCTTTATTTTATGGTTGATTTGGGAGACTTCATGCAGATTTGCTCACCCCTGCTGTTTCTGTGCAGAGCCTTTTGGTGCCATGGAGAGGCTGTGAGCAGCAACAGTGTGGTGCTGTGTGGAACCCATCTGTGCGTCACATGAGTAAAGGTCCCAGCAGACCTCCCCAGTGCGTACAGACAGACAGCTCCAACACCTCAGAAGACTGGAACTCTCTCCTGCTCTGACTCTTCTTCACTTCTTTTAACGTTTCAAACTGCCGCTCCGGACAGACAGAAAAGGTTGGCCAGTGGTCCATGCGTAACGGAGGCAGAGGCGCTGCTGCTTTCTGAGACCGCTCGGTAAAAGTATAGCCAAACAGTTCGGTGACGGCGGAACAGCCAATGAACATAAATGGTGCGTCGTGACGCAACAGGGCCCCGTTGATAAGGAGCGGAGAGTCCAACCGGGACCTGAGAAGGAGGAACGGTGGTTTTGGGGGGCCAGCAAACACTCGCCTATCATCAGTCAACGTAAAGCCAACTCCTCCTCTTCGGCTGTTACGCACATGTATGCAGCCTTCTTGGCAAAAGACAAAACATTAACCAAACAGACTACTGTAAAGGAAAACTGCTTCTCCCAGACGGCCAGCGGGATTTTATAAAGCAAAGGCTGCGTGATACTGTGTTTTCTATTTTTCTCTGAAAAGCAGAAGTAGTTTGAGCGACACAAGTCAGCTGCTGCGAGCATCAACTTGGACTGCTGAACCTGAAGGAAGGGAGGAAGCCTTTCTCACGGGTTCCCTGACAGCTTTTTTTGGACATATCTTTTTTGTTCTTTCTGACTGCGTGATGCACCAGAAGGCTGCTGCCCGGCTGTGGCAGTGCTAGTTGTACAGGGTAATTTTTTGTTCTGCAGAAAAAAAGGGGAGAAATGTTCCAATGACTTGCAGACTGTCGAAATCCTGAAATATTACTCCCGGCGAGGAGGAGGCATCGGTGCTGAGACCCATGCATCGGGGCTTCCATAGTTGGTATGTTTATGCATCGTACATGGAAAAGAAAATATAGAAAGAGCAATTGGTAGTAAAAAAAAATAAATAAATAACACCATACCTTAGAGGAAAAATTGATTCCAGTAAGAAAAGCAAAATCTGTGCGGTTATTTATGAATTAATCATAGCTTATTAATAATGAGAGCTGCAGAGATTCGGATGACGATTTCCATTGGCAGATGAGACGTAGTGTGGAGAACACGTGTCCAATTTTTCCCTCATATTTTTTCCTCCCTGATCTGGATTTTTCACTTGTCACGGCAAGAAAGGAAACCCTAAAAAAATCCAGAACTGTGAGTGGCGTTCTTGGCGCTGGGTTTTGCCTCTGATGGACATCTTGGCTTGCCGATCCGAAGAGAACAGTTATAATATCATCCCCTCTGCGGCAACGATGCTTTTCCATGGCCTCCCTGGAGGCGACGTGCACGGTGTGGTGGAAGAAATGGACCGGAGAGGAAAGAGCGAGTCAGCAGCCATCAGCTCGGCCATCGATATGGGGGAATCAGAGACGGTAGGAGAGATTCATTTGGCCCTCTCGGCTCGTTAGCGCAGGCAGCATGGCAGCCGAGAAACATGTGACAGTGGCTGCACTCTTGCAGCTCCAAGCACTTTGATTCAGTCATAAACGCTTTATTTTTTGTTACTTTCAATCCACGCTGAAGAACTGTCCAACAAATGTCCCTGCTTATTTTTAGTTGGCTTTAAACGCCCCTAAAACTTCTTCCAAAAGGCCTGGAAATTGTGATTTCAGCAGCCACTGTTTATGCTAAAACTTATTTTAGTCCCAGCAAAGCTTTAATTCAACGGACCCAGAGCTGAACAGGCTACACAATTATTTTAGGAAGCACAATTATTCCATTTATTTATTTTTTAATTTTTAATCTCAGCAATTCCTTTCTTTAAATTTGCAATTTATGATGCCTTCAAAACACATGTTAAACATGGACAACACAGCGCATATTCAGTGGTTCACCAACCAAATGAAAATGTTTTTAGCACATGAGAATTAGCACAAACACTAACAGCAAAACCCAGCTCAACGTTTTTTCTTCTAATTTTAAAAACGACAAGTAGCGTTAGATTCTGTTTTTATTTTCTACTGTGTAAACATTTATTATAATTCAATTAAAATGCACACAACTAATAATTAGAAAGTTCAGTAATGATTGTTAAATCTAGTGCAATTAAAAAAAAATCAAGAAGATGGGATAGAGCCAATTGTAATTTTAATTCAGCTTCCATCTAATTATTTGTGGAGGGTATGCGTGCGTGTGTGCGTGCACGTGTGTATGTATATTTTGTAGGCCTCTCGAAAATACCATTCAATGACAGTCCCCTGTCATAAAGCTGTGTTTGTTATTGTACCTGCAATATACATTGTTATTATTTTTAGGAGACATTAACAGCACATACGTCACTGGTGTCCACCAAAAATAACAATATTTCCATAAACCCATACACAGCGTAGTAATGGGGTTTAATAATAGGGACGTTGTGTTAAACTACTTTAGATGTGCTTTTGTTTTATTTTAATCTGTTGCTGTATGGAACGATCAGAGATATTATTGTTGGATTATCGCACTTTATATTCGCCTGCAGTAGCAGAGTAATTAATATTCATATCTTAATATGAGGGTAATTCTCAGCCTACACTTTGCTCACCTGGAAGGAAAATATTGCTGTGATTTAATGTTCCTACATTGTGGTCGAAGAGGGGGGTCTGTCATTTTCTGGCTAGATTGCATTTTAACATCATCATTATATTCACGTCTAATATTTAATAGGTTGTTGAGACGAAAATACTTTATTATTAGTTTTTATTATCCTACAATATTTCTTTATTCTATTTCTAAAATAAGCCCACATGTGAGTGTTGGCTGTGGCCTCTCGTGAGGCTGTTAGGCTGCATAGACTCGTCCTCTCCCTGCTGCCATTTAAAGCATTGTATTTCCTCTCCCACGTTGCATGACTGCATGTTAGTATGCCCGTATGTCATACAGAGTCGCTGCACTTGTATTTCTCCCAACATCACGTCCTGACGCTGTGTCCTCGTGCATCTCTCCCTTGTTGACCTACAGTCCATGCCGTGTATGACCAGCGAGCGCGTGGCCCTGTGCGCGGGCTGCGGCAGGAAGATCGCGGACCGCTACTACCTTCTGGCAGTGGACAAACAGTGGCACATGCGCTGCCTCAAGTGCTGCGAGTGCAAACTCAACCTGGAGTCTGAGCTCACCTGCTTCAGCAAGGATGGCAGCATCTACTGCAAGGAGGACTACTACAGGTAGGAGTGCGTGCAGGGCCTGGAGTTCCACAGGCCGTCCACAAGTGCCCGGGATAGACCGGCGTGAGGAGTGTAAAGTCACACCATGTAGGATTTATATGGCTACATGTGTGTTTCAAAATATGGTTATTGTGGCTTGTGAAAATCCTTTTTTTTTTTTTCCTTTTTTAAAGTAAAAGTAACACCACACATGACCAGGGATGGAATATATATTTTTTAATTGATGTCAAAGCGAAAATACATAAATAAAATAGGTTTTTCTCGATTTGGTTCTAAAAAATATTTTTTATTTAAAAAGAAAAAATCACGATTTATATTTGCTTCTGCCTCACATGTCTATCCTGCTTATATGGGTTTATAAAAACTGACACTGACATTTCCGCACTGATGACAGCTGATATTTGTGCCATAATTTACTTTCACTTTTTTTTAAATCAATATTTCAATTTTATCCCGATATTTCTATTATAATTCTTTCTCTCAGTAAAGTATGGACATGGTATACGGAGAGAAAGAAAGAAAGAAAGAAAGGAATCATGCCAGACTGTCTGTGGTGCTAACACTCTCCAGTGAAAACTAAATAATGAAATAGTTACTTTTAGTCCTAATTGTAGCCCCCCCCCCCCCCCCCACACACACACACACACACACACACACACACACACCACACACACACACTCACACACACACTCACCCACTAGTTCCTCACATGGAAAACATCGGCTGTGTCTTATTCTTACATTTGAAACGTGAAAATAACAACATTCAGATGTCAGGTTTTGTTTAAACGCCATACCTGGCTAATATCCATGTTTCATTAAATTCCAATATCGTCACATTTATGCAGACTCACGTGAATCCAACTCATTAGTGCACAGGAAAAGTTAATGCAGTGCTTTTGAATGCGCAAAAGTTGTGCTGCTTGCACGTAGGAAGGCATTACAGATAGTGTATCCAGCCCGCCCCACACTAAACACACCGCCCGGCCTGCCAGGCTCCGTGTCCAGCCGCTGATGAGGTTTCTGTGTTGTCCGCAGAAGATTTTCGGTGCAGAGATGCGCTCGGTGCCACCTGGGGATCTCAGCCTCGGAGATGGTGATGCGGGCCCGAGACCTGGTCTACCACCTTAACTGCTTCACCTGCACCACCTGCAGCAAGATGCTCACCACCGGGGATCACTTTGGCATGAAGGACAGTCTGGTGTACTGTCGGCTGCACTTTGAGACTCTCATCCAGGGAGAATATCAGACACATTTTAACCACGCGGACGTTGTCCCACACAAAGGCCTGGGCCCGGCCAACACACTCGGACTATCCTACTTCAACGGCGTGGGGTCAGTGCAGAAAGGCCGGCCGAGGAAGAGGAAAAGCCCCGGGCCGGGGGCCGAGCTGGCTGCTTATAACGCAGGTAAGAAGATTTATAAAGGCGTTCAAAGACAAGCTGTTCACATATTGACCAGGATGTTGTGGTGAATAAAAGCTGGATAGCGTTTTATAAAAAAAAAAAAATTAAAAAAAGCGCCAGTAGACTACTTTAATAAATGCATATGATTAATGTATATTTCGTGCTTTATCATTTTCTGACGCTGATTTTACATCAAACATAATTATTTCAGATCTAAAACGTAGAAACAATTTGAAAAGGGAAAAATAAATAAAAAGCCCATCGCTGATTATTGTAAACTAAATCTCGCGCCACTGTTCTGATGAAGAGTCACACAGCGTGAACACGAGCTGATTAAGACCGACAGGCTTCATTAATGAAAGATCTTTGTTACATTCCTATATGGGCTCATATTGTGTCTGTGCTCTGCTCCGCACTGGCGTTATTATAGACAACTTCACAACATGTATTTTATTCCCCGCGGTTTCGTATCCCTAGAATATTTCTATAGTGTTTCAAATACATTTATCCAAATTTAAGCACAGAATAACGACTAGACAGAGTTTAAAACACGCCATGGTGTCACGTATTGTGCCAAACACTGGCTTTATTGCGGCATTATTGCATTGTTGAACACATTTCTTTAAAGTTCTGTAATCTTCCTGTTGGGAGTTAGTTGTGATTTTTTTTTTGTCATGACGTGTGTGTTGCGTGTTATTGGACCTCCAGATTACTATAGTCTGTGTGGTTTCCATTGAGCTAACGATTTCTGTCAGAAGCAACAGCAGCATGTTCCTGTTGAGGCCAAACATTGTGCATGAATAAACCTGAATACCAACTAACACACAAAGAGAAAAGCATGCAGGCCAAGTATGAGGCCAGGCAGGACAAAAACAAGCTGGCTATCTTAGATAGAAGACAAGTGTAATATATTGTCAAAGGAGAGAGAAAAAAGCTATTTACAGTCTGAGCAATAAACTCAGACCTTTAGCATGAACAAGTAACACAGTTACATTTACTGCAAACACCTTTAAGCTCCAATGTTTCAGATATGTGGATTGTATTATGTCAATGTGCTGCAGCAGTCCCACCATTCTTAACAGAAACGTTGATCATTCTAAATGATAATCTTGAAAAAAAAAATCACTTTTCACCTTTGGTGGTTTCTCGTCATGTTCCAGTTTAAGCAATCTGTTCTGCAAAAAAAAAAAGAAAGTTTTTTGATGTTCTGGCTTTTGCTTTCGCCCTTTTCCACTTGTCAGTTTGCATAGACATCTACATACCCTAAGACCCCCCCCCCCCCCCCCACACACACACACACACACACACACACACACACACACACACACACACTCTGTTTGCATTGGGACTGGGTCACACTGGGTGTGTACCAGAGAAATCAATGTGATGTGATGAGTTATTCACTGGAACAGAGAGCAGGGAATATGAGAACTTTCTTACGGCAGGCTGGAATTTCATTTTTCATTCTTTGACTTAATTGAGTTAATTCATGTTTTAATTGTTCACATAAAAAGAAAGCAGATTAAAAAACTAAACAAGTCCGTTTAGCTGATTCTCCATTCCCCAAACTTTTTCTTTTCTTTTTAAAATTCTCTTTTTTACAGTTTTGGTTCATTTAAAAAAACGCTGCGACAAGGGAAATAGTTATATTTGCCACTAGTTTCCAATGCAAATGAACTAATTTATTTTTATTTTTCTACCTGGATCAAGTGATTCCCCTTTGAAAGAGGACACATCACTTTCTTTATTTTAAGATGCTGCCACCTTTTTTTTACTTTTATAACTCTTGATACCAGTGAAGCTGCTGTAAAACAAGTCAAATATTTCACCTATTAGTGATGGACTTTGCTTCAACAAACTAGTCTTTCTGAAATGTTAGGATCACAAGATTTCACGAGGAAGATGAAAAGGAAGGAAAGGAAGCCTCATTTCAGAGTAAGAGATTCTTACTCTGAAGAAAAAAGAAAATGCAGCTTTTTTTTCTTCACTGTGTGTTATTAGGACATACACTGAAGAAAATTAATTTGAAGCAGAATCAGGAGGAGAGAGAAGAGGCAGTGCGCCCTCTTCTGTTTCAGTGCAGACACAACAGCCAAGCTTCACCTGAGCAATCACATGCGAACATGTGGCAACCCGGAGCAGCCTGCAGCTCTGGAATGGTATAAACACTGTGAATAAGACGTTGTGTGTGAAGACGAGGAGACGAGCAGGAAACAGGCAGCTTTTTGTTCAAATGCTGCAGCATATGCTTTGGCCAGAAAGCAGCATTTGTTCTGCCTGGTGTGTATGGGCTAATTAAATGAAGTGTTATTCTGATGGATTTCACTCACTTCATATTCATCATTTGCATTCTGATATTGAACACGAACTGTTATGCATGCAGCAACACTTTGAATATTGCCAAGAAATTTGCAGACTGGGACAAATACATGTGTGTTGTTGTTGTTGTGTCAGTGTGTGTGTGTGTGTGTGTGTGTGTGTTTGTTGAAGCCGGGCTACCACCTCCTACCAGGATAGAAAAACATGTAGAGAAGGACAGGCAGACAGACAGACAGACAGACAGACAGGCAGGCAGGCAGACAGACAGATCGATAGACAGACAGACAGACAGACAGATGGATCTGCAGCTGGAGGAAACAGCTGTTAGGTCACACACTTGGAACAGATTTTTAAAAATATATTTAAATAAAGAAAGGGAAACTAAATTGAAATTACAACATGTTCTAACATGTTACAAAAAAACTGTAGTCTCAATCTTTTTAAAACTCTTTCTTTCTTTCTTTCTTCAAATAGAAGAACTCCAAATTCATTTTATTGCACACGAATATGTGCATTGCCGAACTATCTCGCTCATGCACATAGTTGTCAAGCAGTGAATTGATTTGTCTACGATGTATCAACAATGAGTACACTCACTAGCTTTGAAAGGCAAAATATAATTTTTTTCATACAATGGGGTCATGAGAATTTTGGGAGCTGAAAATTGTGCCACAAAAAAGAAGGAAACCCCACAGTGTTCAATGCAAACAGCCAATCAGAAGAGAGCGACCAAACAAACGTAAATGATGCTGATGGGGATTGGATCAGAGTTCCCTCTGTCTAACCAGCTCTTCTCTCCTGTTCCCTGTTGGCCCGCAGCACTGAGCTGTAACGAGAACGACGGCGAGTCCATGGACCGGGACTCCCAGTACAGCTCCAGTCAGAAGACCAAGCGCATGCGGACATCCTTCAAGCACCATCAGCTGAGGACCATGAAGTCCTACTTCGCCATCAACCACAACCCAGACGCAAAGGACCTCAAGCAGCTTGCCCAGAAGACCGGCCTCACCAAGCGGGTCTTACAGGTAACCATAGCAACCTTTCACTTCAGACAAGACAGTTCCTTCAATGTCCTGTACTGTCCTTCACTGTCCTTCCCTGTCCTTTACTGTCCTTTACTGTCCTGTACTGTCCTGTACTGTCCTTCACTGTCCTTCACTGTCCTTCCTTGTCCTGTACTGTCCTTCACTGTCCTTCACTGTCCTTCACTGTCCTTTACTGTCCTTCACTGTCCTTCACTGTCCTTCACTGTCTATCACTGTCCTGTACTGTCCTTCACTGTCCTTTACTGTCCTTCACTGTCCTTCACTGTCCTTCACTTTATCCAAGGGAGAATGTGACAAATGCTAAGAGAGGATAAGGAGTTTCACTTGTTTCCAAAGCGTATCGGCTTCATCCAAGTGTAAAATAAATGAAGTGATGTTGTCCTGAAAGAAGCCAAATCGCCTGCATTATTTTTGAGATATTGCTGTTTTTCATTCCGATGAAATTCTTGTAAGACTTTCAGGGAACTGCAAACAAGCTGAATAAAATCAGAAAGGGATTTTCTTGCTTTCCTTCATGGCCTTTTTAAAACATTTGATTTAGATAAAAACAATATAAAATAAGAAAGTGTTTTAAAAAACTTTATTGAAAAGAAGTAGAGATTAAAATCCTCTCAAGGAAAAAATAGCTGTTATAATTCAAATTGTATTCATATTGGAATGCAAAATTACCTGGAAATGAAAAGAAAACCACGAAAAAACGAATGCAATGTATTTCAGTGGACAATATGATGTTATGGTGAGGACTGGATGAAAAGCAAAAAGCTCTGTAGTACACTCAAAGAAAGAGGAAGCATAACAGAGCGTTTGATTTCCACAAAAGACGACAGCAAATTATCTGGGGGACTGAGAAGAAGAAAACTGAGACAAAAAGGTTTCTGAATCAAGTTTTTTCTGAGAAGGGAAAAAAAATCATCCCGCTGCTTTAATTAACGCTTGCAGAAAACAAAGCAGTCGTTTTGCTTTGATGCATTCGAGTTTTCATGCCTGTTATTTCAACTGAAGCGCCCGTTTCCCATGGCTCCATCATGATTCCAGGGCTAACATGCTCGGCTCAGCACAGACTCAGCGCAACTCAGACACTCATTTTTATTATTGAAAAAAGAGAGCAAAGATTAAATGTAAAAAAAAAAAAAAGAAAGAAAATGAATGAACATCAGGGACAATGAGGAGCAGGGTGCTTGTTCCAAAATGTGGGTGCAGGGCCTTCCTGAAAGGGTTCATGGGGTCCTCGGCAAAACAAGGAAGAAAGCATTAATTTCATTGCCATCGCAAATATGAGAATAATGACTGAAATCATCGCTGCTTTTATCCCTATGCACACTACAGACAGGTCGATTATTATCTTTTTACACTACCATTTAAAACAGAAAGCCAAGGCTCACTGGCTTTTGACTAGCCTAAAGAGTAAAGGCTTTTGTACACAGCAGAACTCCTGACATAGCTGCTAGAGGTTCTGCTTTTTCAGGGAAAGGTACGCTACGTCTTATTTAAGCCTTTTAACAAACGACTGATGCTGTGGTTTTTCTGTGGAGGACAGTCTAAGCTATCTGTACCTCTCAGCCAACCCCTCCTCGACACACCGTAGAGTGTGTTGTCCCCACCTCTCAGGCTGCCATACGTGTCCATTCATTTTACCACAGTATCACAAATTCAATTACAGAGACTTGAAACATGCCTGAGGTGCAGTGGGTGATCTGTCAGAGAGAGCATCATGTCTGCATTTATTAATGTCACTTTTATTATTGTTGTGTGCTTATGCGGACCGGGCTGAAAAGCCTGCACTGTATTAGCATGTTGCAAAAAGCCACTGGAATAAAAGCTGACAAGATGTTCTGTGTGGGTATTGTGACAAATTAAATGTGCAGACAGAGTATCTAACCTTAGTGGCAATGGACTGAAATCAATACTAGACAGGTAGAATATATTATAGCATGCTTGTAAAAATGGTTGGCAGCTTTGTCAAAATGGTTGTAGTCGCTGGACTTAAATATGCAAAAAGCCCAGGTGTGGTCAAAGTATTGAACAAAGTGGGGTTGTGGTATTTGTGAGTTAAGGAGATGTTCAACAAAAGCTTTGAGAAAACGTTTTTTCACTTACCTCTAGTTGAATGTAGATGTAGATTTTTTTGAAATTATTTGACTTTGAGATATCCGTTACCTCCTCCACCCAAATAGAATGGAGGCGAGGTGAATTCTGTTTGTGGTGCGCACAGCACTAAAACATTAGGTTTATGTGATTCAACGGCATTAAGTCTTTTGGGAAAATGTCATGCCATGTTATACTTGATAATCCTCAGACTTCACAGTGAACAAAGAAAGACAAAGAAATAAGTGCAGTGAAAGCAGTTCTGTGGGTTACTCAGAGCAACAGGGACACTATTTCTGACTAACTGTACAAATGGTGGAGACATATATCTCAAAAACCTGGACAAATAAAAGCTGCTCTATCTGCATGGCCAGATACCACGAGAGATAAAAAATGTTTTGTGCAATGTGGGTAAGCTGACCCTTTAAGAACTGGCAATGCTTCCATGTTAGTGTGTAAATCTGTGGAGGAAAGTTCTATGAAGTAACCTCAGTGGATCAGTTCCTCTTAGTAACACGATTCATTTTGTCATTTTATTCCCGCAGGTTTGGTTCCAAAACGCTCGGGCCAAGTTCAGGAGGAACTTACTGCGGCAGGAGAGTACCGGGGTGGACAAGGCATCCGACGGCTCCACGCTGCAGGGCGGGACGCCGTCGGGCCCGGCTTCAGAGATCTCCAACGCCTCCATGAGCCCCTCCAGCACCCCCACCACCCTGACAGACTTGACCAATCCCACCATGCCCACCGTCACCTCCGTGCTCACCTCAGTGCCGGGCGGCATGGACGTCCACGAGTGCCGGAGCCCGTCACAGACCACGCTGACCAGCCTCTTCTGATGGTCGGAGCCCTTCACCACTGCCTCACCCTTACCCCTTCCCCTCTCACCTCTGCTCCACCCTACTGGATCTAAAAGTGAGCACTGTTCACTCCTTCGAACATTAAACGGATTAGAGAAGAGAAGGTAACGGGAACATGAAAAAAGAGAAGATTTCATTTCGCTCTGAGCCCATTAGGAGACTATTTGCATAGTGAGGCGGCCAAGCCTTACAGATGGAACAGTTGTTGTTATTTTGATGTTGTTGTCTTGTCGAGAACTGAGGAGACTTGATTTGCATTTTTCAATGTTTACAGAAAGAGACTGGGGGAAAAAAGAAACTGCTTAATTTTTAATTAATTCATTTTTTTTCCAGCACAGTATTTATGTTGTTGTACAAGAGTCACTGTTAGAAGGATTGTAAAAAAATCTTTTTTGAAAATCTGAGATTAAACACAGGTTACAATATCCTATGACTGCCATGTGCCTTACAGTCCGTTTCATCTTAACTGGCGCTGTCAGAAGTCCACCATGATCAGACACAAATGAGTTTACTGTAAGAGAGCTTTGTGCATGTGTGTTATGATTAGTTCCTTTTTGCGTGTATGTGTCTGTACATGTGTATTTTACATACAGTGATATACATTCAGCAGAGCTTTAATTGCAAATGTTCCATTTATTGGTTAAGTCTGATGAGACTTGGGCAAACAAATTATTCTCCATGTCATCTTTGTACCTACAAGAATCCTCTTCCTCACTTAGTCAAGAACAGGATTCAGACTAAGACTACGTGAGGACACAATGTTTAAGCAGCATTTATTATTTTTAATTTTAGTTGTATGCACTGTTAGCAGGACACAGGTTGGATAAAGAAGTTTTACCTTTTCAACCAAGACAGTGGGGTTCACCATCATGATATTTCAGATACGTCACATAAATCTTAGACCTTTAACATGCATTGGATACCAAATGCATTTAAAAAAAAAAAAAGAATTCATATCATACAATAATGACAGACGTTGCTGTGTGTGTGTGTGTGTGTGTGTGTGTGTGTGTGTGTGTATGTGTGTGTGTGAGAGAGAGAGAGAGAGATAAACCATCAGGGGGAGAAATATTCTCAAATCTATTACTTTGTAATTTGTTCCCATGCATTCCTATCAGAGTTTTCTCAGTCAGCGGCTCTTCAGGCATAAACCAAGTCGCAAAAAACAAGGAAAATAAAAGTGCTGCTCTAATTACGGACCAAATGTACCAATAACATTACCTTCACCATCTCCTTCTAAATCTGTCAAACACATAATCCACCAAAGAGCACGTGTTAAAGTATTATTTTAATTCTATCCAGGTATTCACCTGTCTTCTAATCTGAAATGGACAGAGGGGAAAGCAGTCCGGTCAGAGTGACATTCTTTTCACTGACACCACTTCCACACAACACAGCACTTTCTACAGTTACTGTGGTGTCTTCCTGATTTTAGCAGCTTTTCCCTTGTCAACTTCTCACAGAAGTTCCTCTGAATTTATTATCATTTTGATTTGAAAGCCTCTCGCTGTCTCCTGACTGAGCTCCTCCTGCTGTGCTGCTTCTGCACAATCGTGTACACATCCCTGTTGTCTTTGGTTCTGGAGGAAATATAAACCCTAGCAAGACGTTACTTTTCTAAGACATGGTAAATGGACTGCATTGATATAGCGCTTTTCTAGTCTCTCAACCACTCAACGGCCCATCATATAATCTAATTATATCCTCATTCACAATTCACGAGCAATTTGGGGTCCAGCATCGCTGCCCTGGAGGAGTCGGGGATCGAACATCCTGCGGAGCCACAGCAGCAAACCACTTTGATTGGTCAAAGGGATTTGTGGTTTTGTGACGCCGCCAGAGCTATGAGTGGAATTACAGTTAAATTCAGCCACAGAGATGTCGAGGTGCACAGAAATAAATCCATCCTAAACAGCAGTTTAGGTCAAATATCTCAGATTTTCATGCATTTTGGCTTCTTGTGTCTTGACATTTGCATCCCTGCTCATAACCTTTAACTTGTTTAATGCTCATTTAGCTTGTTTAGATTATTTCGGCATGGAAACGCAAGTTTTTCCCACTTGGGTGCGGTGAAGAAGTTGGTGTATCAATAGAGAATAGGTCGGATAAATGCTGACAGAGACAGATTTTCCTTCAAAAAAATTTTGAGATCTTTAATTTGATTGTTTTTTTTCTTTTCCCTTTTTTTCTCTTTTTACGTCTTCTTTTTCTTTTCCTTCGTCTTCTTTTTTTTTAAGCAATGTAACGCAGCATCAGTGTGCTACTACCCACTGTTACATGCCTCCACAATTGAAAAAAGAAACATGGCATCTGACATAAACCACCACAGAATCATCACACGGAACATATTTTGGTTTTGTTGACTTGTTTGGTGATTTTACTTGAAATGTGTACATTGGAATAATTTTCATTAACGGTTGCAAGTTCATCAACGTTCTCTGGGTCAGTGCTATTTATTGCCTTTCTTCCATCTTCATCCAAGTTTATTAATAAGTTCAGGTGCAGTTTTCGATCAACTGCACTTTACATTTTAGGGTAACTTGATGCAAACTGACAGAGAAAGAGATGAGTGATCCCTATTAGTTACCATAGGGGGCTTTATGTATCCAATCCAAGGGGTCCACTGTCTCATAACCCGCCCATGCTTTTGGTGGTCAGTGAAAAGCAATCTGGGAACTGTAGGAAAACAATTTCAATGTAAATATAGACAAAGAAAATTTGGGAAATTGGTCCACCAAATTTTTATGAAAATAACTTCTGAAATGTACACATGACATAGATTTGTTGCTGAGTAAGAAGATTTTGATTTGATTAATCAGTGAAAATATCAAGATATGTTTAAGTATGCACGTACACACCAGGTTGAGATATTAATGTTACCAGTCATTGTGCAGACATGAACCGACCTCTGCAGGCAAGCTTTAAAACTTAAAAAAGAAAACATGGGATTGACTCTTTATCATGTTCATTTTGTACAGTGAAAATGTCAATGTCATGCATCACAGCAGGAAGTGTGTGTGTGTGTGTGTGGGGGGGGGGCATATTATGTTTGATTAAACCATTTCATGAGGACCGTTCCAATCAACCCCTTTTACCAAATGTGGTACTAAAAAGTAAGGCAAGGAAATTCCTCACTTAAAATAAGCATCTGTGCTGAAGCTGAGAGTGATAGCAGCCTTCCGGGAAGTGTAATCATAAAAAAAAAAAATAAAAAAAAAAAAATCTGTTTTCATGAGCAGCTTTTCCTCAGTCTGCTGGAGCAAAATGTGCTCAATTTTCTCACGACTCCAGCAGCAGGGACGAGAGCTGATCATAAAGGTAGGAAGAAAAATAAAAAAACATCACTTTACAATCCGTTCTAACACGAAAGTTTAACAAGGACGTGGTGAGTGGGTGGTGGAGGAAGAGGTCTGGAGAATTGCAGTCTTTACACTTTGTAAGCAAAACATGAATTATGAAAAACAGACCATAATTTACCCTGCAGTGCATAATTAGAAATGGGTGTACATAAAAACCCTTGCAGCATGCAGACTTGGTAATTATCTCTGCAACGGTGTGAGGAGTTTGAGGACGTAACCACAAAACACACTCCATACGACTAAATCTCACGGTCTTATGTCCTGAGCGTTTTTTTACATCTCTACAGGTCTGCCTACATGTTCAGTAAACACGAATATGAAGTGTGTGTGTATGTTTGGAAGCCTCACTCCATGAAATCAATCAGGTCAAATAAACATATGGATGTCTTGGCCAAGCCTGGCTGAAACTGCATATCTGTGCGATATACGGACAAAACATAGTTCAGGCTATAAATTTCTCAGTGTTGTAAAAAAAAAAACATTTGGCTACCTGCTTCATGTTAATGTGTAATGTGAATTTGATCCAGTAATTACAGGGGAAGGAAGAGCCTTGGCAAGGATCACAGAAAAATAACACAACAGGCTCATAACTGAAAATGTGCTGTGTGTTAATAGATGCTTATGTTTTTATTTTCCTAGAAATTGTTATTCTAAGGACAATAAACATTGTGCTAAGGATTTTCCAGAGTAGATGGGGAGGGTTTAATAGCTTTTCAAAATCCCATTGTTTTGAAAGCCAACTTCTATCTATTTTAGTCTCAGAATCAGTCGAATGCTGTTACTGTTTCAAACACCTGCCTGCTCGCTTACTATCAGATGGTATGGCAGCCATCAACTTTCACTTTTTATTATTAAAATGGAGAAAAAGATATTTATACTTTACTACTGACCATTTTCTAGTGTTTTCAGTGGTTCTTTATCTTCCCTCATGGAAGCCATTGTTTTTCAATGATTTCTCTAAATCATGAAATGATCAAGATCAACATGATTAGACTTGAAAAGCCTTATAACTAATAATAATAATAATTTCTTTGTTGGGGTCATTAATAAACCATGATAACAGCAAAAGTAGGATTGAATTGATGTTGAGCTGTAAACAATTACTGAATTAATTTATTATCAGAAAATTAATCAGCAACTATTTGGATATTTGATAAATCATTAGTCATTTTTGATGCAAAACATTGAAATACATTCTTTCATTTCAGGTTCTGAAAAGAGAGGATTTATTATTTTCTTTTTTACATGATACATGATAGTGGATAAAATATATTATAGGTAAAATAAGGACTTGAACAAGCCTTGGGGAATTCTAAATTACATTTTTCACTTTTTCTGACGTTTAATAGTCCTGAAAAAAAAAAGATGTATACTGTGTATATATATATATATATATATATATATAACAGAATCGAGAATGAAAATATTGGTACTTGTAACTTTATATTGATGCTACTACTCAAGTGTTACCTGTGTTTCCAAAGCCTGACATATCTTCTTCCTTTGGGCTACAGAGCGGTTTTGTCCAAAAACTGTTAAAGGTTCAATGTGTAAAATATGCCAGAATTTAAACTTAAAACATTAAATCAATGAGCTAACATTATGAACAGAGTGTGAAGAGGTAACAGTGGTGAAGTTATGTCAAACACGTCTGTGTGTTGTGTTGCAGAGATATCTCCTGAAGTTAGCATGCTAACAGCTAGCTGCTCCGTCCAGCCTGTAATACCACTTGTTCCTCTAGAGGTGATAGTGAGTCAGTGTAGCTCCAGTCTGCCTCAGTACAGAGAGAAGAAGTGCAGCTGCCTGACTCTCTTGTCTGTTTTATACTTTGTCTCTTCCACTGTGACTGCAGGGCTGGGCTGGCTGCTGACTGGGGCTCTGTGCGGCGCCTCCGGAAAAACAACACAAATATGCGGGTCGTTTTCTAACTTCTAGTTTCTAGTTCTGTTACTTTGGATTTAGTAAAATAAACAAACTAACGTAATGTTACATGCACTACAGCCCCGGTTAACATCAGTGCCCAGTAAACTCAGATGATCATCCCCACGTGAAGATTATAAAACAGCAGAGTTTTCTGACCGGAGATCAGAGTTTCAGAAGTTTGGTTGAATTAGAACCTTCACATTGAACCTTTAAAAACACATCAATGAGCCTCACTGTTGCACTGAGTGACATGTTCCTTCTTTACCATGAGCACACACTGTAGTTTATTTTGATTCAATCCCACATACACACTAGCGCACTATCATGGATTAATCCGCCACTGAAAATAGTCCCCAACAACTGCACTATTTCCTCCTGTTTGAGTAATGTTTGATAAAGAGCTTTTTTCTTAAAAATGAAATTATATATTTTTGTTAGTTTTTAAAGATTTATATTCATTTATTTATTTATTTTCACTTGGGGCAGTAGGGAAGTCAGAAAGTATTGAAAGACCCACTAACACATTGTTGGTGTTTGATCTTTTCATTACGTTACTGTTAACTGCTTGAATAACTGCTTGAGTTAATGGTGTACTTTTGATTACACTAAATGCAGCATGATGGTCAGTGAAAGTAAATCCAACCAACTCCTTTTCATACATTTCAAATTAAGTCAAATGAATGGAAACTGTGGCTTATCATACATTTGGAATACACATTCAAAAATGATGTTATGATATGCTTTTGAAACTGATCTGCAGTCATGTAAAATACATTAAATGTATGCATTATATGGAGCTTTGAAGCAAAAAAAAAACCCAGAAACCTCAAAAAGCAGTTGAAAATTTCAAACGAATAATTACTAACCAAACAAACACTTTTCATTATTAGCCATGACAACATTACGATGGGTTCGGATTGCATAAATTGGCCATCCCAACCACCTCTCTTTTTTCCCTGTCAGTCGTCTCTTCAGGATCTGGTTTATTCACTGTGAAACTTGAGCCACATTCACATTTGCATTTCAGGCATTTAGCTGGCACACTTCTGCAGAGTGACGCACAACCACTTACAGCTACTTACAGAATAGCAGAAGAGGCTTAAATTCCTGGATCACCAACATTACAAGCAACCAACAGTAAGTAGAGCAAGGGTCAACGTCACACGCACGCACACACACACACACACACACACACACACACACACACAGCTCTCCAGCCTGTCCTGATTCACGGCCTATTCTCCCAGCCCAGCTTTCCCAGAGGAACGGGTGCCAGGCAGGCTTGGTGCCGAGGGCTTTAGGTCTCATGTTAGGTGTCTGAGCCAGAATCTACAGAGGATGCCAAATACGTTGGCCAGATGTACCCACACACTCATATAAAGTGGTGTGATGAAGGCTTTAATAGAGAGAGGCCAGTCTTAACAACGCATGACAGGCAATATAGCAACACTGGGCCCTGTAAAGTTTAATATGCAGGAACAGTGCCAAATTTCAGCAAGAGCAGACTTCTAAATACATTTTCTTTGAACTGGGGAGGTGGGGTTGAGCCAATTGTTGCAGACATGCGTGAAACATGTTATTAATCACAAGCAGCTGTTCAATTAACATGTCATCCATTCATATTGACATGGATGACAATATGTTAGCTATTCCTAATTTATTGATTGACTTTTTGACATTAGAGCATGAATTTGTGCTCCTCTCTGCTTTCACCCTTTGAAGATGGGGTTGAGGATGTGATCAGCTCCAAACCACTCCAGCCATGCATGATGTGGGAAGAAGCTCCACATCGACAGCTTTTTCTTTTGGGGTTATACATTTGTTTTGTAAAACTGGCCTTTTACAGTGTCGCAGTATTACAGTATTACAGTATTACGGTATATATTATTGGTAAATATAAAATGAACAAAATATGTTTACAGAATCTAATATGATTAGAGATGTCCCAGTTTTGTTTTCGTTGCTAAGCATTTGGAACACAATAATGCTTCTACACTTGTATTATTTCAGCTAGGGACCGTACAACTATTGCTGTACGGTCCCTAGCTGAACTAATACAAGAGGGGGGATTATAAAAGGGGGAGGGAAGGCAGAACTGTGACGTAAAATGTGTCACATTAAATGGACCTTAAATATAATTCCTGTTCGGCATTACTTAACTGGTTCCACCAATCAGAAACGTAAAAAGTGACATTATAATTGTTACCGTTTATAGTTTGATGGTTTTGAACATTGTATGATCAGTTCACTGATGCGCAGACTCGCACCCCAAAGCAGTGAGCGGCCCTTTACTCAAAAAAGAGAGTGGCTGGGATATTCACAGATTTTGTTTTGTGGGAGAAGGTTATGCTTTTCTTTTTTTTATAAAATGAAATACATGATACACCACCCGTCTCCGTCCAATTAATTTTCCCTAAATTGGGGTTAAGGTTAGAGTGACATATTTTGGTTTAGGTTTAAGTAAATTTGGGTCGTAGTTTTTCATACTTTACAGTACAGAAACATCCTGGTCAAGTCCACCTGCTCAGCTCCATTTCAGACATTTATTTCAATACAAAAGGCGTAAAAAACGTCCCTGTGTGTTCAGGCTGATTGGTCCCTTTCTTTTCAGATCAGATGAGGCTGCTGGATAAGCCATGGTTCCATTTTCATCATTTAGAGGTGAGGTCATACTGTCTGCCCTGGCAGATATAACAGCCATGGACAAGACTATGGCTTTCGGAGAAACCAGATTCAGTCGATGGCAAAGGGGGGATAGAGAACTTGAATGTAATATATAATGAAAATGAGCTGGGTTCCTATTCCCATTCCCTTGGTCATTATGTGGCCATTTAGGCCGGCTTTAGCCCCTTGGCTCACACCCTGAGGGCCTCTCCATCTCAGGGCTAGCAGCTAATTAGCATGAGGAGGCTCAGCTAACGCAGAGACGGCTCTCCCTGATCACATTCACTCAATGGCTGAGGACGCATGGAGAGATGAAATTAGAGTGATTAATTAGGCTTTGACACTCCGCCAAAGGTTCTCAATTTAGCGCTGTCACATCAATAAAAAAGGCATCTTCTCAGTCGCATGCCGAGGTGACCTAAAGGAAAACGACGTGGGGGTATTACCAACAATTAAGACCAATTAGTGGGAGCAACCCTCCAATGGGAAGACATACATAAGCAGGACAGAGCACAGAAAGTTAAACCAAACCAGCCTGCTAAAGCCACCGTATCTCCCTCGACCTTGCACTGGAACGGCACCATTATGTCACTGTTATAATTGTACTATAGTTATTTTTGCTCATATGGGTTGATTTTTGGTTGATTCTAATCCAGATGTTGTTGTTAGATACAGAGAGAGAGAGAGAGAGAGAGAGAGAGAGAGAGAGAGAGAGAGAGAGAGAGAGAGAGAGAGATAGTGCTTTCTCTCTCTCTCTATCTCTTTTCCTCTCTCTCTCTCTCTCCGTAGTTTCTCCTCCTTGTCCTCTCCATTCTCCACTGTGCTGGACCATCGGCTGTCCTGGAACCTCTCTCTCTCCCCTGGCTTTTGGTGCCTCAATGCAGATGTTTGGATGTTTGGAACCTCTCCTCTTGTCTATCTCTCGCTCCCTTCTGTGTGTTTGTTCTTTTCTCCTATCTGTGTGAATGGTGTGTTTGGGCTTTGCTCTTTTGAGTCTGTGTAGTCTGTCCTCTTTCCAATTCTCCATGGTGGAGAAGATGCTGTGTGGCTCAGGTGTTTGGAGAAGCTGCTTGACATTCTCCTGGATCTATTTTATTTTCTATTTTTTTTATACTGTTACAGTGGATGGTTATTGCAACACTTAAATCTTAAGCTGACAAAGCCAATTCAATGCTGATGATCAGGGAAATAAATGTACGTACTAACACAAAGAAAAGTCTGTCCAAACCACAAATATAACTGTCATTTACATGAGTTGCAACTACATTTTCCTCACATGCATGAGTCCCGTCCTCACTGGGATGAAAGCAACACGGTCATTGGTTGTAACGACATATGTTTATTTTCAGGATATAACAGTCAACACTGAGATTGTTTTAACCATGAAGGCGATTTTCTTCTGAAAGGCACTGACAATATGACCTGTTGATTGTTCATGTATGAGAATGAAGGTAAAAGATTTTTAGGGAATTCCTTTTCGTGGTCAGCCTTCATTTCTATCATGATAACATTGTACTTACCAAATGACCTGCGGAGATCTAAGGAAAAGCCAGTCAGGCGATCGGACAGCTTGAACAAGCCAACTACTTCTTCAGATTATCTAAAACATTCACAACAAACTGAAAACGAGTGAACCTGAAATGTTGGTAATGATCCCTCATTGTACAGGAAAACTGTACACACACAACTACAGTGAGTACAGTAGGACAAAAGTTGAAGATTGTGGAGTGCAGTGGGCCTTGAGATGATCACTGCCCACAGCATCTTCCAACCACAAAGACCAGCCGGACCAACGGCGGAGTGAGCGCCCTGGGAAGAGAGGGAAAAGACTAGAGAGCCTGCTCCTGGCTGATGTCCAATCGCATGAAGGAGCAATGGATGAAAAAGGACTGAGGCTGGCCCAACAACGGAAGATCAGAGACTGTTGCAGAGACCTGCCTGTATCGTGGCATCCCGGATCAGGCTGGTTCCGGTGGGACAAGTGGAGGATATGATCAGCTCAAAACTACGGCTTCTGGGATGTTGTATGTCACACCAAACAAGGGGAAATCTAACTTCACCATCGACAAGGATTGTCAGGATTCAGGATTTACTTTGGCAGTGGGTTTAGCTATGACTAAAACTATCTATAGTTGGTGTCTTCAGTCAAACACCCATTTCCTTTTCATTATGCAGTTTGATCATTTTCATTTAATACCCTTGCAGCTTAAAAACAAAACCTAAATGTTCCACAGATCTCAACCATCCTTACCTTGACAGACAAGGAGGAGAGCTCATTTAATCCAATCCAGCCATTAACATGTCTACGGAAAAAGACTGCCTTAAACAACCAGAGAAGAAACACTGCTTCATTATCCTCCCTCCCATGTGACAAATCTTCCCTGAATGGAGCAGAATGTAAAAGTTTCCCTGGGACACGCCGGGCTCGTGCTCTATTTAGATATACAGTGAAGTGCTGTCAGGGCGTTGTACGGCAGGTTTGGGGATCTGCACTTAGCATGGCAGTGTGCGGAGCCGGGTGGGGAGCTGCAGGGCTCTCCCCGCGGGTGCCGGTGTGAGTGCGGCACAGGCAGCTGTCAGCAGAGAGGTGGCATTTCCTGGTCTGACGCTGACAGAGGCTGTCTGCAGGCAGTAGGAGCACAGCCAGACTGACACCCTGTTTATTCACAGATGACATCCGGGCCGGGTATGGGTGTCACTGCCATTTTGATTCACCTAGCAATGTGAAAACTTCCCTGAAACACTGTGTGATGAAGTCTTTGTAGAGTACACATAACTAGAATAATTGAGGAGCTCCAGCATGTGTGGGCCCCATCATCCCCGCTACCAGGCTGTGCGAGCAGCTAGCATGGAACTAACACACATGCACACACACACATTTTATCACATAGTTCCACCCACACATTCAGTGCAAAATCTGTCCCAGATTTGCTGCCCCCAAAAAAAACACAAAGTGGAAACCAAAATGTTCTGTATAAAAGCTGTAGATATCATAAATGTACTATATCGTGGAAATAAAATACCCCCTACTCACATGGCCTGTCAGTGTCAGACAAAATGATCATGCCAATGAGAATGTGCTTGATTTAAGTCAAGGTTATAGGGTAGGAGAAAAACATTTTGTTTTTCCTTCCTATATACGTTCAGTATGGTTTCAATGTCAACTTGAGTTTACCTTGCCACTGAAAGCTCGATCCACCTTTACCTCGTTAAATTAATGTAGGCTTCATAAAAAAAGTAGCTTATCAAGGCCTCCCTGTTAAATTATGTGGCGGAAATTGAGTTGAAGAAAGAAATTAAGCTTTTGTTCCTAAGCTGTGCTTCCGGTCGTCTGTTTTAATAGTATAGATTTAGGTTAACCCAAAACCACGGCTATACTACTGAAAAATACAACTCGTACCCTGTCAGTGTCAATCATGCTAATGAGAGGAGGAACCAAACCATCACAATGCAGCACATTGTACAAAAAGTAGCCAAAACTAAGACAAGCTGCCCAAAAGCATTTTTACACTCTTAAATAAAAAAGTTGTAAATTTGGACAGAGAAAGCATCCAATCTTCCACCACAGTTCCTAATACACTGGAATTATCCTTCAAAAACACACATCTCAGTCTCAGTACTTTTATTATTTATATGTAATTAGTATTATTATTACTAGCATTTAGTATAAAGTGCTATGCTTACTCATAGCCCCACCCTTTACATTACCACTGTATCTTTGCACATGCATTCTTCTACCAAAAAGATTCAATTAAAAAAAGGTTGGTGCAAACATCTTCCTACAAATGAAAATAAAAGAAAACGTTTGAAAAATCCCAATGAAATCCAGGAGCACAATTACACTTGATGAACTGAAACATATCAGAAAAGGATTGTTAACATCCCAAAGATCAGGGAAGCGGTCTCACTGTGACACCACTGGAGATGGGAGTGAGCCTATAAAGACATACTGTAGGTGATGAAAAGGTCAAAGGTCACTTCAAAGAGCTCAGCTGCATTGTCTGCGTGTTTCATCCGACGAGCGTGCAAGTTAACGCCGGTGAAAGACGAGAGGCTTATCTTTGCGATGGCAGAATTACTATTTTTAGATGAACTGAGTCCCCCCCCCCAAACTCGCTTTAATGTCCAAGTCAAATGTTACAGTGAATCAATCAATGTGGTGCATACACACACACACACACACGCACGCACGCACGCACGCACGCACACACACTACACCAGAGAGCGCCTGGAGTTCTCCTAGGTACCTCAATGACTCTGAATATGCTTTGTTCAGATAAGGCCGTACAGAACAGGATAAAACTCAACTAACAGATATCACCATGAAACTTCCCCAGTTGATTATTAACATTGAGACGATTACATTTTAGATAACAAGTTTTCTGAAATGTTATGTTAAAATATCCAAATGAGGCGTACTCTTTCTAAATATGCGTTCATTTGCATTCATTTCCAGAAGAGAAATGTGGACATTGGATGAAGCAGGTTCAACGTTCTTGTTTCATGCTGTTCACATATTAGAGTCAAAGGTTTATACAGAGGGGATTCTGGATCTCTCTTTGTATCACTCCACAAATCAGAAAATACTGTCAACACATAAAATCATGAATGAGATCTGAACACACCCCTCTGTACAAAGCTTCAGAATATAGAGAGATAGAGAGGAATGAAAGTGGAACGTTTGGTGCATGTAAGAGTTACGGAAGTGGAGATTTCTGCCTCAGAGTCTGAGAAAAACCTCCTTTAGAGAAAACCTCCTTTAGAGAAAACCTCCTTTAAAGATATGGATTGTAAAATTCATACAATTTGCCAAACACTACAGGTGAATATCGTAACATTATTAATTAATGAAACTTATCCAGTTGATAACATTAAGACAATGTTTTTGTTTATGTTATATTATTCAATATATACCATAATACGATATATGTTTAAACATGCACATTAGATATTATGTAATGTAACTTTTGGTGAATTTAGGTCAAATCTACAGACACAAATAGACAAAGTTAATACAATAAACACCTAAATGTGGATTTTGTACGTTTTCTCTTCACTAGTCAAAAAGAAGACATGTTCATCGTGCAGTGAATAGTACAATAGAACAGCACATACTTTCCATTTAAACTAATCAGCAGAATGATATAAAATAATTAATTAGAAACCCATATAATCCTTTATTCCAATGAAATGTAATCATCACAGTGACCAAAATCATCAGCTTGTTGAAATGTCCCTGCAGGTAGCCAGAGGCAGCTGTATGATGAAACACAGGAGCAGGAGACAGACGCTGCTCAACTTGTGCATTCCTTACTGCCAGAGTGAATCAGCTCAACAGAATTAGATCTAAATGAATTGTCTGACACATGTTCTGCCAGAGAAGAAGATAATGGCGAGCATGTGCATGGTTAATGCAAAAAAAAAAAAAAAAAAAAGGAAACGGAATATGAACAACTGTTTGTCCTCACAACATAATGCAGACACACAAAATGCACAGACACACACGCAGGAGGAGCACGGCTATAAATAAAGTAAGCTCATAGAGCCAAGGAATAGTGGCATATGATTGGAGGGAACATGCACATGAAAAAGGTTACAAGCAGCCAGTGGCCCATTTGTCTTGTTTGGATACAAACTACTTGATTCCCCAAATGAGTGGTGAGGAATCCCGTGACATCAGCACTTAATCACAGGCTGTACACCATTATAAATCAGTTGAACTACTGACACCTGAACTTTATTCTTTGCACACTGTAAAGGCCACAGGCGCAGGCTCACGCTATTAGCAGCAGGCTGATCCATTGTGTGTGCATTCAGGTCAGAAAGCAGGGCATCGGAGGATGGCTGCATGCATCTCCTGAGCTTTGTGGGTGCAGAAACAATAATATGACAAGAGAAAGAAAAACAACATAACGGATGAATGATATCAGCAGATTCTTTCTTTAAAAAAAAATATTTTTTTTTATATAAAAAGGTTGAAAATGTTGAGTAAGATTGTGAACATAAAAATGTGCATGTGCAACTGCTGATGGGTTTGTTATCCATCTCTAAATATTAAGGTTTTAGGATTTTATGAGTTACCAAGTATCCAAAAAAAAAAAGGAAAGAAAACTGTGTTGTTTTGCATCATTCAGCAATTATAATGTTGAACATTGCAAGTCTCTGAAAAGAAATTCATGCTCTAAAAGTTACTTAATGTGTGATCTATATTTACCTAATTTGTGCTCTTGTTATACCTATGATGATTACTTGAAGCAAAACAAACAAAGTTATGTTTACACTCAGTGTTTCTCACCAAAAGAAAAATCTTTGCGTTTTGGTGAGTACTTTGACTGAATGTATTTTTTTCCTTTTAAAAAACGTTTTTAAAATCAATATGTTCATGGCTGTTTTCGAAATCACATACTAATGTTCTGCATAGTAACATACGTACTACATGCATATTACATACTCAATCTGTATGCTTACTGCCTACTAGGGGTTCTGCAATATATTGGTATTGACATTTTTAAATATTAAATACAGATATTGTATTAATAATACAAATATGATAGTATCGTTTAAACAATCAGGCCCCTCTTAAATAACTTCCATCTCTTTCTGTTCTCTGCCCCCCCCCTCCCCCCCCACACACACACAGATCAGTGTAATTAATGTGTTAAAAAAGTTACATAACTCATAATAAACAAGGTTAAAGGTGAATTTCACTCATAGCTTTATTTCTTTTTTAAATGTTCTGTAGATATCACAATATATTATGAATTATTTTAGTGTCTTGAAAGTCCAAATAAAAAAATCTACTCTTGATAATTACAAATAACAAAACATTACATTAAACAATGTTGAACTGCATTACATTCAAGCAGCTCATTTAAGATTTGTCAAATATACAGTATAATAAAGAAAGAAGAAAAACAGTAATTTCTTAAACAGCCTGTCACTTTAGTTTTCAACAATTGTTACTGAAACAGGAAGAAACTGCAATTTTAAGGGACTATTTTCAGCGGCGGATTAATTCACACTTTGTGCTCTAGTGAGTAGCTGGGTAGCATGACTTTGTGAGTGGGAGTCTATAGTCTACAAACTACAGTGTGTGTTCATGTGAATGAAGGAACATGTCACCCAGTGCAACAGTGAGGCTCATTGATGTGTTTTTAATCGTTTTATTGGACAAAAATGGAGCTCTATTGCTTAGAGGGGGAAAATACGTCAGGCTTTGATAGACACACACTACTTGTTAGGAGATACATTCATTGTTGGTTTGAGTCTTATCATGGGATTTGTTGCCTGTGATAATGCACACAAAAATATGGAATATCGCCAAACTTATCCTTGAATGCAGTAACTAAGTAATGTGAGAGCATCAATTTGTCTACACAAGTTTTCATTTACTTTCAACACCTGCTCGGTCTCTGTGGAATTCTACTTGTTGTTTGTTGAAATCCTTTATTTTAGTCTTGAATGGAACATTTATGCAATGCAGTGGAGCTTTTTTAAGGCCTAAGGATGGCCACACTTTCTTTTTTTTTTTAACTCAGAGAAGGATAGTCTATTGCAGAAGCACAGCTTTCAGTTCATTCATTGTGCTCTGAGAAGGTGCATTTGTTTAGGACAGGCGTCATTGCAACACGGCTGCTGAATAGATGATTGACAGTTCTCTCCTTCACTCAGACATCAACATGAACCCCATCTGGTAGGATGAACGTGAACCTGTATGTCAGAGCCTTCCCCCAACCAGAGTGTTCAAAACGACTATTGTAAAAGTGCTCTTGAAGAAGCTGCTATAGGAAAAAAAACATAGACTTCCATATAAAAGTTAAGATTGTAAATCGCAAAATTATCACATGGATTTAATGATGTAATAAGTCAGGTATTACCATGTGTGCTTGTTTGATTGAACATGTGGAGATTGTGTGCGTCTCTTTGTCTCATTTATGTGGAGAGCATCACACCACGTCTCTTGATGCATCAATGACATGGTCAGTGAGTGTGAGCTCGGCAGCAGCTTGTTGGGGAGAGTTGTAAAGCCTTGTCCCCGGCTCGTCCTGCCTTTATGTGGCCCAGACAATAGGCAGACCTCCCAGTAATGCAGCTGGGCCTGGCCCTCCATACAACAGCACTCGTCCATACACTGTAAAACTTCCCTTTCGTCAAATTTACTCATCTGCTACTGTATGTGTGTTTTGGTCAACTAAACACAAATCTAATATTATAGTAGTAATGCTATTCCATACAAAGACGAATGGAGGGATATCTTAGCTGTTGTGATTCTGTGGTTCTTTTTGGAAACAAGACCAAAAGTTTAAAGTTCTGCTATGGCCCCTAGAGGCTGAAATGCATCACACACCACGAGGAGATAGTATGGGAAAGAACTAACAGTAAACCATTTAAAAAACTTTGTTTTGAGTTTGTCCTGAATGTGGTGCCAGAGAGGGGCGCACAGTTTATTTCTGCTTTTGGACAATGGATGTGCTGAGAAGGCCAATCGATCTGTTATGAAAAAAATTAAACACAATAAAATAAGCACAAAATCTTTAATTATGTAAGTAGGACTGACAAAATTCCAATGCAACATTTATGTAGCAGTGCCATGTAGCTTACTGATATACTCATACTGTTGTATCGGGTCACCTCAGGGAAAAACATGGCGGCGCAGCATAGAAGGTTCTCACAATGACAATACATCCCTTTGTACCATTTTTCTAGTAGCCAGAAAAAAAACAATTCCTCATTCCTCTTTGACTACAATGTGTACACGCAAATATTTACTTGTTGAAAGATATGTCATTATATACCGTA
>CALSBV010002302.1:832850-855237 GCA_943590825.1 Bovichtus diacanthus
GTAAATAATAAGTTTGTTCAAATGTTAAAAAACACATTTTTAAATGATACCATAAAAATGCACTGAAAATAAATTGCTTGAATTATGTTACAGCAGTGGACCCTTAAGGCCTTTAAACACCAAGTCCTTATTTTTTGTTCAAAATTGTCACAAATAAAAAAATAAAAATACTACCTCACATTTTATCAATCACGTTCACAAACCAACTTTGAAACTTTCCTCCTTTCCCAGCGCAAAGAATACACATATTGTGGAAGATGATTGCAGAACATGGGGAAACATATGAAAAATATGAACTTGGTGTGGAAAGGGTCTTTACTCCACTTCAGGAACCTTTACCTTGAGAAGACGAGAGCCATGAGAGCCCTCCTGTAACGTGCGGTGAGCCAGGAAATTCGTTAAACGTTTGATCAGGTGACAGGCCAATTGAACTGTGAGACAATCTGTTAAACAGCTGATTGAGCTGTAATGTGATTGAAAGCTACAAGAAGTGCACTTAAGATTGTTGCTGGAGGAGTTTTGTTTTGGACCAAAAGGGGAATGTCCAAGCCGACGCTGTCTTTTTCATTCATTTACCGTGTGAAGCTGGATTAGGTCTCTTGTTTTGCATAAAATGAAACTACTAGTCCACTGTAGATGTAAGAAGTTATATACGCTCTCTGGAGAACACCCTGTGACACGTTGTGACACCCTGTGGCAGCCATACAGCTGACGGACACGCCTTAGCTGTCTTCATAGTTTACTCTTAATAGTTAATTTTCTCTCCAAAAGTGATGACCCATAGTTGTGTTTTATGCATCATACATAGTTTATTCGGTATTGTTGGCAGTAGAGTCGTTTTTTTAGTTAAGTTCGATTTAGTTCTAATTTTTGTTTCTTTTGAGTTATGATTGACGCTGCGGGTTGCCTTGTCAG
This sequence comes from Bovichtus diacanthus, assembly GCA_943590825.1. NCBI lineage: Eukaryota > Metazoa > Chordata > Actinopteri > Perciformes > Bovichtidae > Bovichtus > Bovichtus diacanthus. The sequence continues at coordinate 833,766 of CALSBV010002302.1, forward strand.
GAATGAGAAAACTGTGCAATCAGACTGTTCTCCCTTTTGTTTTTTGAATGCCTTTGTGTTCATTTTCTTGGATCAGATTAGTCTTTATTGGAGTTTGTTGTGTTCAGTTGTATTCAGTTTTTGATAAGTTAGCATTTCCAGGGTTCTTTAATGGGCCCAGAACTTTGTTGAATTGTTTGTTGATTGCATCCTTCATGTTTTGGGTGAATACAACCCTGTTGTTCAAAAATCCACCTGCGACTCGTCATGCACACCCTGTTCTAAGTATTGCTATGTATTGTTTACAATGAGTTCCAGAATGTTTACATATTGTAACTGCAATTTATATATCTCATGGTCGAAAAATCTTGCTCGGCTTTCAAAAATCTAGAATCCCTAATCAAAGGTGCCCTTGTAATGTAATCTATTATATTCTTTCTATTGAGATGAGAACTTTTGTTGTTTCACACCACTCAATCACATCACAGAATACATAACTTTAATTGTTCGCTCACTGTCTTGTCAACGATCAATATATTTGGGATTCGGGGACATTTGTTTTACAGTGTAGTCACCCCGGCTCCTGTACTTGGGAAAAGTTCTCGGTGATTCAACTGTCACTCATGGGCGGCCAAAAGCCCGGTGAAAGGCTCTGTGCCGGCTGAGTGGTGAGCATTTCTGAGGCCCAGGCGGGTGGGGAAGAAAGGCCTTTGTTCCGGGCTTCCCACTCCACCGGCCTGCTTTTGGCTCTCTGGAAATGGGGCCACAGTAAACAAACAATACGTCCCGATGAATGGATAATGATGCACATGTTTACTAAGTGAGATTTCTGCAGCACATTCTCTTTTCACTCGGCAAAAAAAGAGGCGCACAGATAAAGAACTGTTTCAGTTCATATGTTGTTTGTTTTGCATCAAAAGAGAGAAAACAGTCTCTCAATCCTCAGCAGTCTCACTTTAGTGGGTGTTAAGGTTATGGCTGATCCTTTGGTCATTCCACATCAATTATCTAACCTTTCTGTAACAAGAATGCCAAATCAACACCTTCGACTCACCTTAAACACTCAAAGACATGAAGCCAGACTAACAACGCTGCAGTTAATACCGGTCCATATTTCATTCTAAAGCTTTCAAATTTCTCAAACAGCATATTTAGTTAGGAGAGATTTTTTTTGACATTTGCAGCTGAGGCCTGACACCGACTGACTCTTGGTACACTAAACCCCCCTTTACTGTCACAATAGGCGTGCCTGTCGGGAATAACGGTGTTTTCCCAGTTTATCGCAAGGGATTAAAACATCCAGTAGACAACATCAACAGATTGGAGGGGACTGCAGAACAGACAAACTGAGCTGTATTGTTCTGTGTGCTGCACATTTGGAGGCTCTGAGTCTGTGGCACACCGGAAGAGAGCCTGGGAACAATAGGCTGCACACAAATCCCTCTCCTCACCTCACAAGGGCCTCTGCCTTCCATTCCCATGCCAGAGAAGCACCGGGCTCAGGGGGCAGCCCATCAAAGTCACTTGACTCAGGAGAGCTCCTCTCAGAGAGGTAGGGGGCAATATCCTCTGTGGGGCCATTAAACACAAGCACCACAGAGGGTACTTGTTCCAGGTCTGAAGGACTGAGTCTGCTCGTTAAATTCTGGCTTCCCTCATGATTCTTCTCAAGAAATCATCTGAGACATTTTCATAGAGAGAGGTGTCTCTGCTGCAGCTCTAATATAACACAAGAGAGAGTTTTACATTTGCTGAACCATATGCTTTGTGTTGGGTCAACTGCTGTAACATCAACCAACGCACCCTTGCAATATAACTATGCAGTGTGTCAGGGACTGTCAGTTACTTTGCAAGCTGCAAAAACTGCAAACCTGTGTGCAAAAAATGACATCAAGTAATGTTATGTCATCAGGGTGATTTCAGTTTGTGCTTGAGACTAAAAATGTCTAATTCTTCTGTACAAACTGAGGGCGCAGAGTTTTAAAGATGTAGGCGTGCAGGAGGCAGGGAGGGTCTGATGGATGGCTGCATCGCTTCATGGGCTTAACATTGCTTTCATAATATACAGAATACACTTCACTATTCTCTTAAATAGCATTAAATGGACTCTGATCTCCTGAGCCCATATATACAAGATGACTCACTGAAAACAGGCTTCTCGTAGTTCCAGGTTTTTCATTGCAGCCAAAGGGGACTGTGCAATTACTGTCATGTTGCCCAAACTTTGGAGTGCATTACTGTTCACATTCTGCATCGCTACTTCTGTATTTTCTTTGAAAACGCACATTTTTAAAGCCGGCTTTTAAGTGACGTGTATGATTTTATACCTCCTATAAAACATTGTATTATTTCAATTTGTTTTATGAATTGTTTTAGCTCATTTATCTAGTTTGACTTTTTACTGGAATGCAGTTCTTTGTGCAAGCACTTTATAACCATCTTAAGAAAAGTGCTGTACAGACTACAAGTTGAGTTTGAGTCGCCTACAGTCACGGCTGGGAAGTAATGGATTACTGTACATGTTCTCGGGTTTATGAAATCAGATTACAAAAAACAAGTAACTATAATCAGGCAAGATTACATTTGAAATTAGATTATAGTTAAATTGTTAAGGAATACTTGATTCCATTTTTTGATTACATATTTAAAAAATGGCAATTTTAAAATTGTGAAACTTTTATCCAATGCTATTAACAGAAATACCAGATTTCTACGAGTGCTCCACTTTGTGGCGGGGAAAAAGAACAGCGTTGAGTAAAGATGGAAAGTTCCAGCTGCAGCAGTCCCTCCAAAACAGCCTTCCATTACTGGCAATATCGCCATCACTTCGACTTCAAAAAGAAGAACATCTATTTCCAGTGCAATTTGTGCAAGACAAAAATAAAGTTGTTGTCGTCTGCTGTAGTTTCTGTAAGGATAATTTGACTTGACCAACTGTAAATGCTGAATGTGCAAAATGCATTTTATTTGCATCGAAAATGTTTGAGGATGTATAAAGAGAGAAAAATTATATTTATGGAACTACATGTTTTAGTATAAGGTGCAACATTTTCAATGTTTGATTTTAGTTTAGTAATCCAAAAGTATTCAAGATTATACATTTTAATCCAATGGATTATGTTATTGATCATCATAATGTAATTTGTATCCAATTTGTTATTTGTATTTTTGAATAATCTTACCCAACCCTGCCTACAGTACATTTAACCACACACATATAAAACTCTAGTTTAGTTGTCATGAGCAGATATTGGAAGGAAAACAATTGAGACATATTGATATGGAATGTTTTACAGATTCATTCAGCATGAATATTTTGCAGATGTATTCAATACAACAACATTTCATTGTTATCAGAGTGTTGCTCTGGCATCAGCAGGAAATGGACCCAGAAGCGTGACCCACGGACAAAAGGGGTTGAAGTAAAAGTCTTTACTTAAAAAAGGCAACAACAAAAAAGAACTGTCCAAAAATAACTTGAGAGTACAGAGTAACAAAAAGAACTAAACATATGAGGCTGGGCAAGAACATAAAGAGTGGAAGATGAGGAACGCTGCCTGGAAAAGATGAAGTGGCACAGACAAAGGGGAGAGCAGAGACCAAACACACAAGGGGAGGAGGGGAATCAGGGACAGGTGGAAGTGATCCGGGCAGGTGATAACACAGGCGGGAAACACACGAGGGCAGGAAGTGAAGTCACTGCAACCAGAAACAAGGGTGATACTACCAAAATGAAACAGGAAGACAACAAAAGACAGAAAAACAAGGAGAACACAACATGACAGTTGTCAGTTGTTGACTTGAAGAAATGTAATATGGGCTGCATATGAACATCATGTTCCGGAGAGACGGTGTTGCAGCTCCATGATAAAAAACCCTGTCCCAATCCTGTTTCATGACCCTTGAGGCTAACCAGGAAGTGACTTCCAACATGGGAGGTTTCTACTAGCTTTGGATAGATTAACAAAATACAATTATGATTTCTAAATGGAAAGCTAAAGATATCCAGCTTACAAATGAACTGTGTAACAGATACAACAGGTGTAGGTCAAAACATGAAACTTTCTGAGACGTATGTGAACCACAGACCTTCCCTGTACATGGAAAAGCAGGGAGCAAGAAGCCGGGAGAGATGGATCCATGACTCAGAAATGTTAATTCCTCTCTTTGTTCCAGAGAAACGTTACACTGTGGCTCTGTATTAGGAGTAGATAAAGGACAACAATGTGTGACAATGAACAATGATAGTCACAATGAACTGGGGGTTGAGTTGAGTGCTGTTCGAAAGCGAGGAACACTGCAGATACAGAAATATATTGAATTCATAATGCAAGTGGACTTTTCTTTAGATATATGCTTTAGTAGCAATCATCTAATCATTAAATTAACACTGTGGAATGTCTCGTTATATTTAGTGTATCACTGTAACATTGGATGTTTGCTCAGTGCATTTTGTTACACTGACAAAGACCGACATCCAGGGAAATATCTCGAGTAAAAATACACACACACGCACACTCACACACACACACACTCTCTCAGTCTGTCTCTTACTCTCTGCCTCTAACACACACACACACTCACACACACACACACACACACACACACACTCCTGTGCAAACTTCAAACAGTGCTTTGATCAAAAATCTGGCACCCAGCTCTCTTGGATTCTCTTTTCTGAGGTGTATTATGTCTTCTACGACTTTATCTTCTGTTGGCTTATGAGCATCAGATCCACAGAAGCTGCGTAGGCTTTATATTGTGATGCTGTATTTTAAGGCTTTGCCACATGCCAGTCGCCTGCCGTCCTGTGCACTACACCAAGGAACACATTCATGTCAGAAGGCAGACATGGAAGGGTTTTAGCTGTAGGATTAATCAGAATGCCTAATTCTACTTCAACATGCGGGTATAGCGATAAAATAAAAAAGGTAAGTAAAGTGTTATATATAGAGGAGGGGAAATGATTTTGCAACAATTTGTGATGTCCACATTTGATAAAAAAAACAATACAGCCAGTTATTATTTTATCCCAGATGATGAGATGAACAGAGTGCCTTTAATGCAACATATTGCGATATGAGGGGCTGTTACACCTATACACTTTATATACCCATGAGTCTAATCATCTGCAATATGTTACGAGTCCCTTTATTGTCCAATAATGTCCAGATAAAGCTATTAGCTAAGGGAGTGGGGCGAAGGAACAGGAGTGTGGTGGGGGGTGGTGGATATATTCTTCACGTGAAAACATTGTATCACAGAAATGACTTAATCTACCTGAGCTTCTCCCCAAAGGTATGAATTATGAAGGCATTTATGGGTGGATATATAGCCGTGTTTATTCTCAATTTATGGCTGACAGAAGCGAGAGTAGGAAAGCCACTTTGAAACCCTTAAAAAGCCTGTGTTTTATTGCGCCACCGCAGCACTGTACAGTTACAGTAGGACCACAAACGACTCCCCGTGGACCGGCCTCCGCAGCCATCCTTACATTCTTAATTTCTAAGGCATAATTCTTTTCAGAAACGCTCAGCCTCTGCGGAAGAACACATTTATAAAGGTGATGAATTACCCTCATGATGGTAGTTTTTCTCATCAAAGGCACAGGCTGAAGATTCAGTTCGAGGATTCAAATAAAGAGAAGGCCCCTGGGGTATCATGAGGCACTGGACAAGAGGGGAAATATTTTGGGATACAGTGGAAGTGACTATAAATAAAAAGGAAAGGGCAACTGGACCAGAGGGTAAGAATAAAGTGTGTGTAGCGGGAAAAAGCAAAAACATTTTTTACAAGAAAAATGTGTATTCATCTTTGGATCGAACGTTGATCGCTTTTGCTTGTGACTGTGCGGACATTGTTGTGGTTTTACAGTCTGCAACTCAATCGCTTCATTGTAATCAGCTAATACTGATGGACAAAGTCAAAGTCACCAACTCGCTGTAGAACACAGCGGAGGATTTCGCAGCTAAAGACACTTTTCTCAGGAGTCGGTGAAGATGAAAACAGTTTGTCCTGGCTGTACTCATTCCTAATCATTAGCCAATAAAAGATTTCCTCCCAACAGGATTCCAATACAAGTGAAAGGGGACAAATTCCACAATCCATATTCTATCAGAAATAAAAGTTTACTTAAGGGTTAAATAATAAATAATAAAGCTTTGGCAGTCTGATGAATTATTTCCAACGAAAATGTTGATAAAAGAAGGTTTTTCTTTTACTACCCCATCTGGACTGTCTATGAATGTTTTAATTTAGTTCCCATTCATGTCTAAAAATGAACAGGATATACATGCGAGTAGGTTTTGTTATTAACAGTGGCTTGGTACAGAGTTATATAACTGTGTAGTGGGTGTTGTAGCTAATAATATCAGTTTTTCACGTTGAGCAAATGTCTTAGTGGGTTCAACTTGTCCTCATTTGGTTTGGGGTGGTGTGGGAGCCCCTGGGGCCCCAGAGGTGCCAGGTGCCTTTGGTGACAGAAATAATATTGTGACTACAAAACGCGACTTGTTGATCAGAGATTAAAACCGCTACCATAAAGGGGGAGAGCAATGCAATTGAATTTACAACAAATATTGAACATCGTTCTTCACAAAGGTAGTGTGCGTTGCAGTGAATTGGACTATACTGTAAAGGACTCTGTGATGGTCCCAGCATGTCCCATGACTGGCCCTTGTTTGGAAGATGTGGAAAATGACTTAAAACTGACAGATAGTTAACAGATCTTTCACACTTATATATTATATTGTGTATCATTTTTTTTATCATTTTTCATTTGCAACTCACTATATGATCCTTTCAAATAATATGTATTCTTATATTTAGCTATGGGAACAGTAAATGCATTCACATTTGTTCAATTGTTCAATCTCATGTGAAGTACATGAGATTGAACAAGTTAACGACTGATGTTGTGACATGAATTTGACAATCAAGCTTCAACACAAATTTGGTATTCTCACATATTACTGACGATATGTAACTTTGCGCATCAGGTGGAGTACCGGTAGCTACAGGTACTGCACATCACACAGTGATACATTTTTCATTACCAATGTTCCTCTGCAAAGCAACAAAGTGACTGTTGGAGTATCTGCTTCTGCACCCTGGGGAGCACTGTTTTGCTCTGCAATTCACTTACTTTCATAGATGACTTGGCTCGGTCCTCCTGGGGAATCGGAGCACAGAGACACCCTTTGGAAAAAAATCCCTGCTTCCTCTCTGTGATTTAAGGGAGTTGTGTGAAGATCAAAGCCCCGGTCCCAGTCCCCGTAGTCTCCGCTGTTTAGGGGGGAAAGTCAGGGGTTCTGGGAAATGGATGACCCCAGGGGATCTGCCAAACAAGTGAACTGGGGCTCTCAAAAACATACTGTAAGGTAACTGTACGTCTGCCACATTCTGTCTGTGGGTGTGTTGTTGTTGTACAAGGGAACTTCACATGATATACCCTAAATATGTATGTGTGTGTGCGTGTGTGTGTCTGTGTGTGAGTGTGTGTGTCTGTGTGTATGTGTGTGTGTGTGTATCTGTGTGTATCTGTGTGTGTGTGTGTGTGTGTGTGTGTGTGGGCTTGGGGCAAGGTGTAGAAAGGTCAGTAAGGGATAACAAGTATTAGGAAGCTTTGCTTTGTTTTTGACTTGATATAGAAGTTGATCATTAGTTGAAAACTGGAATTCATCAACCTCCAGCATGTCCCCAGTGAGGAAGCCTGTGAAGTTCATCTTAATGAACACCCCCCCACACACACCCCCCCCCTTTTCCAACCCCCCCCCCCCCCAATCATGCTGTACAGCCTTTCACAGGGATGGACAGTATAAGGCATGGCAGGAAGCGTTGCACTGTTGGTTATTGATTCTGTGTTGCTTAACAATTCCACAAGTAGCCCAGAGTGCTGATCCCTCTTACCTTGATAGGTGTGTTAATACCATCTGCATGGTGGGTAACCTCTACCGCACACAGCACCCCCACCCCCACCCCCCCTCCCAGGGAATGCTGAGGGGGAGGACCAGCCTTGCTAATTAATAATTCACCCCAGGCCAGACTTCCTCCCTGGTGGCTCCACGTGATTACAGCAAGCAGCCAGGAGTCAAGGTTAGTGGTAATGATAGAACGGCATACCAACAATAACTAGCCCAGGATTGGCCTTCCCACTGGTGGAGAGGAAGGAGAATGAAGCCTTCGGTGGAGCGCACAGAGAGGGAGGTTTAAGGGTGTGTGTGTGTGTGTGTGTGTGTGTGTGTGTGTGTGTGTGTGTGTGCTTTTGGGGGGGGGGGGGGGGGGTTGTTAGGAGTGCTGCGTAAGGCCCTTTGCAGGGTTTTTTAGATGGGCCCTCTTAGAAGTATGGTGTAAAATTAATGCAGAGGTCTTGGAGAGTAAATATTGAATAAGTGCAGCTCAATGGAGTTGAAAATCAAAAGCACCTCCTCGGGAGCTGTTGGCCTCCGAAAACCATGTGCTGGTTTGCTGACCTCTGCATTAGCATTACTTTTACAGAGGAGATGGGAGGTATGTTGGGAGAGCAGAGGAGGAGGTAGTGCGGCGGGGAGGGGTGCATGCGGCGAGCACTAACAGAAAGGAGCAAAGTCTGCAAGGCCGGGGTCCTTCTATTCTGCCAGATCCTCGCCATGTACTTGCAAAGAACAGGAGGAGAAAGTGGAGGAGGAGGAGGGGTTAGTAGCGGCCAGCAGCCATCAGGAGTGCCAAGGCCCGAGGCCTTGACTAGCAGACTCACTGAGTAAAACCTTGACTCTGTGTACTAACACAGCCCACACTCTGGATGGGAGACCTGACCCAAGACAGATTTTTGGCAGAGTGCTGGTTTTAGACGAAGAGAGCTTGGCCAACTTTTAACCCTGGACACAAAGCTTTTAACTTTGGATACCAGGCTGTTAAAGATCTTAAAGAGCATGTAGTTCCCGCTCACATTCCACTGCGTCTGTCATGATTGATTACAAGACAAGCGCTAAACCATGTATGTCCAGGAGGCAAGTTCTTACTCAAAATGATCACAGTCATTTCTAGGTTTTAAGTTTTCCATTTCTTTTTGGTGTGGTCACATTTAGTACACAATAGAAGTGAAATTTCAAGTTGCTGTTTTGTTTGTCTTTCACAAGCTGCCAATGAATTCAAAAGAGGAAGGTAAGATGAGACATACATGACTTTACTGATCCCCAGAGAGTGTTAAATCAATGGGAACAACAGACACTTTTGAATTGACATGCTATACACAATACCCTGATCATCCTATTTGTAGTTATGTGGAGAAGCAGTTTTGAATAAGTTGAAATACAGCAGCTTCCCTCAACGGATGTTCAGAGTTGCTGGTGGAAGTTATTTGTTTCAAAATCTACATCTGTACAATGCTATTGTAACATACAAAATCAAATAGAAACAAAACAAATAAATGTGGTCGCTAGTCTCCCTGGAATCCATATAAAACAATAACAGTAAAACAACTATTTAAAACCACACAGTATTAATAAAACAAGGAACTGCAAAACAAGTCAATTAAAAGGTAGACAAAACAAAATTGTCGAAAATTAATAGCGGGAAAAAGAAAAAACTATTCTAAAAGCTCCAAAACAACAGTGAGATCTTTCATCTTTTATTTGAATGACTTTTCTGAGAGAAAATGTTCTTGTTCCATGTGATGCTTGTAGGTTTTCATATTCTGGCACCCCCAGATGACCAGCGCTCACTTGACGTGTATCATACCTAGGACAAGAAAACTGTTTTTTTTACCACTGAAGCGTGGTGTATTTAAAATGTTTTAATTTATCCTCCACAGTTAGCATTGATAATCATTTATTCATCTCACACACATTAGAACAGCTCTCGATCAAATGACAGAACTGCAGGCGTGACCGAGCACATGATGGGACATATGCAGCGTATTTTATTGAATTGTAATGCCATTACATTTGTGGAAACAAAGTTAGCAATCTTATCAGACTAAGAATGTAAACAATTTAATTAACATGGCATTAGTGACCTGTTTGACTGATATCTCATCTAAAGATGAATTGAGTGCAGTGCCATGAGCAAGAACATTGTTTTTTTTTACCAAATACAATACATTTAGCCATATTCAGCACTAATTTGTTTATTGGTTATTCATGCAACTCCACATGTAGAATCTCCCTCAGCTTCACTAAGTTGAATCATCAGCATACACAACTACATCGGCATTTTTTTCTGACAGCAAAAATTCCACCATGTTGTTGCTTTGGTCCACTCGATTTTAAATTGTTTATAAATGACCATATGCTGTTAAAAATGCCATGAGACAGTATGTTCTGTAACGCTTCATCCAAGCAAGACCTATAGGTGACAAACCATCACCCTCAGTTCGGCAATAAGAATACTATGGTCAATGATGTCAAAAGCTGCAGTGAATTCCAAGAATGCAGTCCCAACTAGTTTCCTGTCATCCATATGTGTTAACCATTGATCAGTCAAGAGTACGCATGTAGTGCTAGTGTCTGCTAGTGTGTGTGTGTGTGTGTGTGTGTGTGTGTGTGTGTGTATCCGGATTTCGATTGTCTCACAACTGTATACAGGCAGGTTGTGTGTTACATTACATTACAGTTCATTTCGCTGACGCTTTTGTCCAAAGCGACTTATAATAAGTGCAAACAATCATGAGGATACGACTCTAAACAGCGAGAATCTTGCAAGTACATCAGCTTCAAATAGGTGAAATCATACAAGTGCAGAACAATAGCTTCAAATAAGCCAAACCAAAGTAAGAGCAACAAAGACAACCAATAGAATAAAAATTCTACCGATAGCTTCAAATAAGCCAATCAAGTGCAAAGTACAACTTTTTTCTTTTTTTATTGACCGAGGTGCAGTCGAAACAGGTGGGTTTTCACTAAAATCCATTAGTAATAAGTATTTGGCCAACATGGTAACATGACGTTTGATTTGGTTATTTTTCTGATCGCGTTGGGAACATGACAGAGGGCTGGCTGTGCTCTTGTTTCATCACCACACCTGAAGGCCGTGCAAAAGTGTTTTTCGTTTGGAGATCCCCCATCTTGATGATACTCCAGGTCCTCAACAAACTGAGGTATGTTACCTGGGGTATGCATATTTAATGGGGCTTTGACTTTATTGAGGCCATAACATTTTCACGGCAGCTTTTGCACTCATGATGCACAGACTGTAGTGCTGCTACCGTAAACGTGTCAATAGACTCACTTCGAAACCCAAGACGCAGCGGCACGAGCACATCCAGAAGGGCCGCTGCACTAGTCTGTTTCAATTTCATAATAAGTTGTTTGCCACAATGTCTGAATATCTGTAACACATTCCAGGGTAATCTATCCAATTTAGAGATAGTTAATCAATACCAGAAGTCAACCGGTTCAATAGTAGTGTCGGGTGGAAAGAACAAACAACCAACATCCTTCGCACCACTGCTAGGGTACACTTTAGGACTTTATTTTTAGCTTTTACTCTACTGATTGTCACAACAAATATTTTAATTTGAACACACAATTCAAATGAAGTCCTGTTACCATTGCTTATAGTTAAACGTAGCTAAAACTACTTCTAACAAACTGCCGCACGAGCCATCAGGAGAACTTGCAGACTGCTTGTTCTATTAGCGGTCATGGGAAGTATACTGATCATATCTCCACATCCTTTCTCCTAAAAGGGAAGAATGTCAAGCAAATCATTTCAATTATCAGGGCGCCTGTGGATTTGCACTATAAAGAGCAGCATGTACAGCATAGCTAGAGTTTCATCAACATGGAGGGTGGTCCTTACTCGATACTGGTCGTTTAACTCGTGCTCAGTGGCAGCCATGTTTTAATCTACCAACGAAGGGTAGTTCCTTTAAAACAGATGAAAGACAAAATATGCAGGAGTGTTTAAAATTTCATGTCAGATTTATAGACTTAGGCCTTTTCTTTCATGTATTAATAAGCCCAGTGAACATCTGAGCTGAGAGATTATGGACTGAAATCAGCCTAAATATGAATAAGTCAGCTCGTGTTAATGTGATTTGGATCCCTGCTTTTCATCTTCCTAAGTGTCAGAGCAGGAGAGAGGGAGTCATTATAGGGATCGGGTGATGAGGCCCTTGCAATTTCAAACAAACCTCCTCCCTGGCTTCTGCTTTGAGGGCCACAACATGGCGTTGAAAATAATGTTTTTTTTGTTTTCTGCAGTAGTTCTGTTGATCACATGCTGTAGGTCAGCAGGGAGGTTTAGGAAGAAAGTTCAGAGCTGCAGTTGTGTGAGCAGGACAGGTTAAAGCTACAGTTGTTTTCAGCCCCTCTCTGTTTCACACAGTCACACTGGGAGCTGCCCAGTAACTCCTGCAGTCACACTGGGAGCTGAATAGTGCAGTATATCCACAGCACAGAGATTACTGTAGGTAATTAGAGTGGTATTAAACCATATGATGCAAAACTACAGTTCGTCCCTAAATAAAGGCCTTGTTTTCATCATTTAAAACTTTAATTATACCTGTATATATTATACTCTAAACCAGTTTGTAAAAAAGACTTTGCTTCTTTTCCTTATGTGGCTGTAGTGGAAGAAGTAATACAAGCTGTTACTTTGGAAGATACCAACTTTGTTTGTCTAGCACAGACTATATTAGCCTCACATCAGATAAACTCACATTGGCAGCACCTGAAGGAGGGATCTCTGAATACACAGTATAAACAGAAGAAATAATTACAGCAATGGTCACATAATATGGGCACATGATAAAATAAAAAGACGTGACTAATTGTCAACATATCCCTTAAAGTGTAGGTATGGTTCGATCATCAAAGGTTGAGGTTATGGTTAATAAAAGTTCTGTGATGAAACGTGAAGCAGCCGCAGAGCCAGAGGAAACTTCTTGCACTGTTATCTGATTTCCCAAAGCGAGCCCTATATGATTTCTTTCTGTCTTTTAAGAATTCATCAATATATATAATCCTGCAAATAAACTCACTATTTTTTATAAGCATCGTTTTGGCGCTAGACCTTCATAAGCGGTGCAACTTTTGAGCTACTCATCCTCTCCTCTGCCTCTGTCTCATGAAATAGATGTTTAAAGTGCTGTTCTGCTTTGATTAATATATAATGGAAGTATCAGCAATATTTACATTTTACATATACTGTATATTTATATTGTTTGGACAGAATTCAGGGAGGAATTGATTTCCTTTTGTGAGATGCTGTTGCAGCTTGCTCTTTATTCGAGAATCACAATATGTTTTGCTGCAATGTGAATTCATGCAAGCTACTCATTTAGTCAATAAAATCAGTGTTGCAGTTAGACTTAATGATATGTTTTGGTGATATGCATTTCATAATGCCCTTTGCAACATTGTAAATCACATCTTGCAGAGAAAAAACGAACATTTAGACCTACCTACAGAACAGGAGAAGAAGAGCATCGTGAAAGCCGCATGTTTGTAGATGTACTGTGTAATGTTGAAATGAAAATGGGCCGTCCCAAAGAGCCTTTGGTCGGTGGCTCTTAAACTATCACAAATGTTGGACTAAATAGACGGAGCATTGGTAACGTTACACGTGTTTTGTGTCTTGAAGGAAACGTGGGGATGATCAGAGCCAGGGCAGACTTCAACCAAAAGGAGCTTAAGACAAAAAAAGTAGTGCAGAGACTTTTCGTTCCACCTACCTGTACATCAGCGATGGACTGATTAGTCTTGTGTCTAATTGGTGAGGATGGTGGGTGGCTGGCTGTTGGGTGGTGTGTGCTGGTGGGGTGTTGTCAGACTGCCCAAACAGTGCCTGGAGCGCCCCGGCCCAACCCCAGCTTACCCCATCTCTGTGATACCCCCACCAGGTCCCACAGGGAGGCTTTTGCTGGTGGAAATCAGTGGAGATGGAGCTTTCAGGGGACACAATGTGAACTGCAGAGCTCCTGCGGTTTTAAATAGAATGAGTGCCCCCGGCTCAATTACTGTCTATGGAAAGTGGAGGAGCCATAATTGAATGTGACACAAGCAAGCTGTGTGCACTTGGCTGTGGCAGCGCCTCTCGCAGTCAGAACGCAGCTTTGACAGTGATCTGCCGCAATGTGCACACACCAACAACGCGGATGTGCAACCAAATTGGTGGCGACGTCATTAAAGCAGCACTAAGCAGTTTTTTAAAATGTGAAGACAAACCTGTCCTATCAACCTCAGAAAATAAATCGAACAGCAGCAGAGAAGAAGAAGCATCACATCCTCGCACATCCACTGCATGTTCCCATATTAAAACTTTGACTGGTTTCATCTCAGAGCACGAAGAGGTGAATCTAACAGTGTCTGAAATCCAAAAGCATTTCTGGGTAATGAAGTTTAAAATGGTTTCAGACATTGTCATTTGGAACTGCAAAATTGCAATTTAGTCACACACAAATTAACTAAATTACATATTTTTTTCACCTTGATAGCTATAGCGTACATGAATTTAACAGTAAATGCAAATTAACGTATATTCTACACATTATCGCATGCATAACTTTTTACTTGTGTGTCTTAAAATCCCTTTGCAAGAAATTTCACAGAGATGAAAAGGTGAGTGAGTTTTACCGACTTTACGTACTTTTAATGCAGGGGAAAACATCGACATAATGATTATTAAAGGTTAACAACACAAGCTGGGTCATTCAGATTCACTCACCTTTTCAATCTAGACTGTTGGAGTGGCAATCCTTTAAACTTCGCTTTTATTTGTGTGCACTATGAGTACATGTCTGAAAGAATTTGCCCACGTTTCTAATATTTTTGGAACACTGCACTCTTCGTTCTCTTTTTTATACAGATACTTGTTGGAAACCTTTTTACATACAGACATAACAAAATTAATCAAAATTTAGAAGGGGAGTGGATTACAACACAAGGTTTTTTTTTTCGACACTCCTTACCCTCACTATGCTCCCTCCAACATCCTGTGTTGGTGCAACATAGATCATCAGAAATCCTCTGAATTGTGGAAATACCACGGTATGGAAATGTTATTTCCTTGTGACCCAAAGACTCATGAAACTCTTGCATGAGAACAACTGCTGGAAGTATGAATGGGTTAAAGGGACTGTGTAAGTAGTCAGGTGTGTGTGTGTGTGTGTGTGTGTATGTATGTGACTGCTCTCACTGCGGCAGGTGTCTGTCTGACAGGCGTGTGATGAGTTGAGCCCTGCATTGAGCCTGTCTAAGCCCAGTGACTGGGCTCCCTCTCTATCCCAATAAGCTACCCTGGGTCTGCTGGGCTGGGTGCCCCCCCCCCCCCCCCTCAACCCTCTACCTTTGACTGAATCAGTCGCTAGAATACCAATGACTCAATGTCCCTCACTGTTCACCGCTCCCTGCCATCTATGCATATTTAATGCTCGGTCCCCTGATCTGAATTGCACTGGAGTTTTTAAAATGCCCTCTCTCACCTGTACAGAATACAGCTTTCCTTCAGAGTTTTAACCACTATGTGGTTCTTAAGACCTGCAACTAACACTCAAAAGGGGAATACCCGTTTTGTATGACCCCTTTGTCTTAGTTTCAAAGTTTTGGCCATCTGTTCTATCTGTAATAATATTATTGTAGCCCCCAAGTAGAAGGAATGAGGACACGTCTGATTGGGACCTGCAGGCAACACACAGTAAAGTTATTGCCCCTACCAGACTTTCTGCTTTAACTTTCTCCCATACTAGTAGTTGTGAACACACAGTTTTCCGAAGCAATGAGGGATTATTACCAACATTTCATATTCCATAAGACAGACAGGAAAGGGGGAGCGATAGAGGGGACGACAACATGCTGCAAAGGAGGAACCGGGTTGCTGCGGTCAGGACTCAGACTTAGTGCATGTGCACTCGCTGTACCAGGTGACCTACCGGAGTGCCCGACATCAGTCAGCTATAACACCCCAACATGAAAACTGGTAAGCAACAGAGGTCACACGCTAAAAGTGATGAATAAATTGTTGATGCGTCCAGTAAACAGTGAGTTTCACTGGCAGAATAAGAAGAAAAAGAATGACTGTGTCTTGTATTAATACATATTGCTACACAATGCACTATTTTTATTAATAGCTTTGAATAACTTCCAGTTTAAAAGATTCAAGATGAAATGCTTTTGTTTTTCAAACAATATGCTCTGTTAATGTCACAATAATCTCACCATTACATATGTGGAAAGTTGATGGTATTAGAGTATTAGTGTTAGTATTAGCATTATTTTCTAAAATGGAATCGGTTAATTTTTATATTCCTTGTGCTTTGTGCAGAGCTGGGATTATGAGTCTAATGATGTCTCTAGAGAAAATGGTCAGGGGTCACACAATTAAACTATTAAAGAAAAAGAAAAAGCATGACAAAATATATCATTTAAATTTGTTTATGCAGGTGTAGTGAAGGAGGAACATGCTTTTCTGCCATGAGGAAAACATTTTTTACTTATTACTTTTTATTATTCTGTGTACATACAGTTTCAAACTGTGTGATTGGGCCTTTGAAAGGCCAGTGCTTTGTGCTCGTGTCGCTGCTTCTTGGGTTTTGAGGTGAGTCTATGCACGTGTGTACGGTAGCAACACTACAGTGTAGCATCATGAGAGCAAACGCTGCCATGAAAAGTTTACGGACTCAATAAAGTCAAAGCCCCATTAAATGTTTCGCCTCAGGTTTGATGAACACTTTGGAAGAAAGCTGAAGTTCAGACCGGCCGACACACACAGAGACGTCTTCATTTAAAGTGCGTCGCACTTTTTGGATGCTTTGGGCACCTGTACCGTAACAGTACGGATAAACATGCAACGTGTTTAACACACACACACACACACACATCCTCGTTTCTCTCACCAGTAACGTCTATTTTGCATTGCTATGGCTTAGCGCAGGCACTGTTTAAAAATCAATGTGCATGTTTGTTTTCTAGAGATACATGTTCTTTTTCAAATTTTACTATATTTCCCTATAAAAATATCTGCAAAGCTTCATATTCCTTTTTTAGTTTGAAAAACAAAATCTGGTATCATGAACAGAAAACAGAACTTTTTTTGCTTTTCGGAGAATAGGTTCTGTCTTAAAACCATACGCACATGCCCATATGTATTTTAAAACAGGTTTTCAAAGTATTCCTCACCCCTATTCATGGGACATATATATATATCTATATACACAGTATATAGATATATATATATCTATATACTGTATATAGATATATATATTCAAAAGTTTATTTGAAGTTACCTTACGTTTGTGTTAGCCATATCTTTCAAAGTTAGTTTTTGGAGATATCTACTTAATCTGGCTGATTAAGCCTCATATGACCTTCAGATAAACTTGAATGTAGTTGAATGTACTTTCGATAAACCTCAAAGTAGTTTAGCAGAAAACACGGACTGTGGATTTTGTCCTTCACCCCTTACAGTGGAAGCTGAATCGGCGTGGATCTCTTGATGGCCTGTATGAACAGGAGGAATGATTACAGCAAGCGAAACCTGTTACAAATGACACACAGGGATCGGACTATTTTCTTAAGATGGACCTGAACCATTGTGAACCTTTGCTTTAAGCATGCTTTAGTTACAATTGCATCTGAACTTAACGTCAATATTTTTGAGATGAGAACGATCAACATCAATCCCTCTTCTGTGAGTTAAGCTCCGAGCTGGAGTAGGTTTAGTGTAGTTTAGCCTAAAGATGAGGCTATATAAAATGTGGAAGTATTCCTTTAAACGTAAAAGACAACTTCCTACAGCATCAATATCGCGATGCTCTGACAAGTTGATTACCACCATTATATCACTCAACACTTGTGTTGCGAAGAAAGTGTTAAAGTAGGCCTCTGTTCACAGAATATGTTAACCCCCCGCACCCTGTGGTTTCATAGCTTGCATGCACGGCACAGCATATCTGTTGGAGTGGTCCAACAATAAGAAAATGCTGCATTCACAACAATATGAACAATAGCAGGGAACAGTGAGCCTGCGAAATGTTTATTCAGCACATTAAAGAGTAATGAGTAGCCCCCTCCAATGACTGAGAGCACATTACTAACATGCTCACAGTTAGAGGAGGCTCCCTCCCAGGTTTAATGGGTTACTTGAGTAAACATAAACAACACCATAATGAGCTAAGATCCATATTTTCTTCATTTTTCTGTTGATAAGCAAAAATGGTTCTGGTAAGCTAAATTAGCCCCTTGCATCTTTAGGCAAAAAGATGTACACACATGCAGCGCAGTGCACAACGTTCGCGCACGCACACTCATTCTGAGCAGTTTTTCTTAGCCTTCAATTAGCACCTTTACAGAGCTCATTTGCATCGTTACTCAGACACACACAGACACACACACACACACACACAGGTTGTCATTCCTTCACCATCTCGACTTCCACTTCAGCCCTGTTGTTCCGGTGGTAGAGGTGCATGCGGTGGGGGGGTGGGGATGGGGTGGGGGGCGGCTAGAGCGTTTGTGTCCTTAAACACACAGCTGCCGATGCTCTCGTAGTGGCTTGTTTTCACTGCTTCATCAAAAAAACAAGGATCACAACTTTGTTGGCAAAAGACAAGCTTGCAGTGTCATCACATTTGCTGCCATGCAAGTAGAGTTTTTATTCACGCAATCTACATTTTGCTTAGGCGGCTAAAAAGCAGCCTCTTCTCCTGGGCAGCGGGTACATTAAGAGAATGAGAGGTGAAGTCCCTCGCCTATTAAAAGTGAGCGTGGTGCGGAGCGTGGGGGAGAGGACTGGGCATCCACTCACAGCTCGTTTTGAACGTATTTTCTGTGACAAGGTGGATATTAGATCAGATAGCGCCCTGTCATTATGCCATGTGCTCGGGATGAATTCATCTAGATTACATAATTGGGCTCCCCCCCCATCTGAGGTAGCGGCTGAATCTCTACCTGCATGAAATAGATAATTAGTTTTGCTCTGCACAGGGACAGTCGGCATCTCGACTCACAGCCACAGCCTGATTGAAGAGGCTCAGACCTGGAATCAGTAGCAGCGGGAGAAAAGGCCTTGAGCTAATAGAGCATCACTGGAGCCACTTCAGATGCTCAACCAATTTACCATATTAAGTCGCTTAGTCACATCCACTTCTCCGTAATTCATTCACTGCTAATGCCCCGATGCTGTTTGGGAATTAAGGTTAATCATCTCCTTATTCATCAAAGCCGAGAGGGCAATTACTGCATGGAGTGCAAGGGTGGCTCTAGCTGGAGAACTACAGCTTAGTTTTTGTCATCACACACTGCAGACGTTGTAATTACATCATAATAAAGTGCAATTAGTTAATGAATGGAAGCATATGCTGCTAATGACAGGCAGTAATCTAGCTGCGTTTTTGCCCCTGTGCATGTACGCCCTCCTCTGCAGCGCGGACACTCACACTGTGAGCTGCGAATGTGCACATGTGCCTCGGTGGGGTTCAGCAGGTTATGAAGCTTTAAGCAGTGCGACGACCTCCCAGTGTATGACGTGTGGATATCAATCAATCAGTGGGCGATTGGTAGCACGGCTATAAGAGCTGAGCAGGCTAGGTGATTGCTGTGTCCATGTTACATACTAGTAAACTATGAACTTTACCCACCACGTTATTTTATTCTCTTCATTACCTTTTAGCATTTAATTATTCATTGCAGCTTTTTTGTCTGGATCCACTTTACAGTTACTATTTATGTTTAATGTATATTTTATATGGAAGTTGTATGACTTTTCTTACACTTTTGCTGCATCTTGCCTTGATGTTGTTGCTGTTACCCTGTCAACTACCATTCAACCTGGGATCCTTATCAACATACTCCACTTACACTGCACACAGTAATTACTGTAGAAGCGCAATATCACCATTCATCTAACACAATAAAATTAGGTAACACTTTATAATGACTATCATTCATAAATGGTAAATTGATAGTTAATTAAACTGAAGATAATAGTTGTTTTTTACTGTTAATAAGCAATTTAATAATTATTATTAATGTTTACTAATTATTAGAACATACAGCAGATGGACCAGACACCAATTATTAATCGTTTTTACTAACTATCTATATAAATAATGTTAATAGATGCTTTAGGTATTATGATCATCAGTTGAAACTTTATAATAGCCGTCCAGATAATGTTTATACTGAAAGTATGACAGTTGAAATTAGTTATTAAGCATTAACACATGCTTAATATAGTATATAACATAATATAATGTGTCTACAATGAACTGTTAAAATAACAAAAATGAACATCCATACTGCAAAAAAAATACTTATTGTGTTATTGTGTCTTTTTGCAGGTGTTTTTTTAGGAATAATCTCAGTTAGTTGTAAAGTATTATTGCAATGAAATATGGCTTCTCGTATAACTTTCCCTAAATGTGGTGTGACCCCTCCTTGGTCGCACTGGAATGAGAAGATAGAACGATTCACTAGAATGACTACATTAAGCTTATTAGGAATATAAATAAAGCATTGTTTTAAAATGACACCTTAACAACATCCATACCAAAATCACTTGATTTTTTCAGTGTGCCGCTGACGGACACTATTGTCTCTCAAAACATTGCACAACTGATGTAAAAACTATTTACGCTTTGAGATGTTTGTGAATTTTTCAAACTCAAAGTAAGATTATGTTCCATCGAGGTCTCTGGTGCCTCAGTAGGTACAGACAGTGCAGTACAAGAAAGGTCACTGGAATTTCTTTGATTGAAAAGTATATTTTAAAAGATTAAACAGTAACATCTCTTTCCATAAACAGCACGCTGTGAACCATTTTCAAAGGCTACAGTATTTCTCTACTGAAAAAGGTATTTCTAATTTTCCAATAAAAACGGTTAAGTGTACAACATTGGTGGTGCCAGTAAACTCAGAGGCAGATAATTCAACACTTTGTCTACATATCACCAGGGGGATGAGTGGGAAAGATAGATTTTTTTGGGGGTATTTTTCTACAGTCTAAAAAGATATTATTAAATGAAAAGAAATGAACCAGTATTGTTTTGGGGGGTGAACGCCTTAATTAATGCTCATTGAAACTTCACCTACTTAGCTCCCATTGTCAAGCCGGCGAGCAATCAACTTGAGAATAAGGTGCAGAGTCACATGCAGAGGTTGGTGCGGTCTCGGGGACACGCTGGACACGCTGGACTCCTTCGGCTGGGCTGCTCTAATCAGTGTTGATGGAGTGTGAGGAGGGTTGCTAATCTGGGTCATTGCATATGTAAATGCACAGCTGGGATCTTCGCAGTGCCAAAACACATCAGCCAGGGTGTCTGAGTGTCACCCAACATTAACTCCAACACAGCGTGGAGAGGGCCGATAAACACACCCCGCATTAGGCTGTCCTCTAACGTGGGGGGGGGATTAGTACGATCACAAGCCGTGTCAATATCACACTTCTCATCAGCCTCTGTGGACTACAGTCTCAGCAGCCAGCAATGCACCGACACACGCCATCACAATGAACTTTTGGAGGGTTTAAAGTTGATTCAGCAAAATGTTGATAACATTTAGATACCGTATTTTCCGGA
>CALSBV010002302.1:870237-908494 GCA_943590825.1 Bovichtus diacanthus
TGGGATGGATAGGAAACAGGTTTAGGTGGGGATGGAAGCAGTACAGAAGGTACTAGAGGCGCGAGCAGGGGTGAAAGTGAGGCTGCAGGGGCCTTTTTCTGCATCTCTGTACAGCAACTGTCAAAGACGATTTTCCTTGCCTCCCATTGTACTACTGAAATGGAGGAAGCAGCGGTATGATCCATGAACCTGCATGAAAATCAATGTGGGCAGCCCAAACATGAAATCGATGCGGCCGGCTGGCTAGGCAGAAGTGGGAGCTGGATAGAGGGAGGAGAGGAGGGAGGTGTGGAGGGAAGGAGGTGGGGCAGACGAGTTCACTGAAGTCCACTAGAGTGGGTTGTACTCCTCCTGAGCTGGGCCACGCGGAGGAGTTGAGGTCGGGGCAATGTGGGAGGGGAAACAGAGGGGTGAAGTCAGTTGATGTGGTAATGAAGAGGTGCTGCAGAGTTCGACCAATAGGGGGTCTGAAAGCATATACCGATGGGTAGTTTTGGATTAATGCTCCTGGTAAGTAATCATTTCTGCATTTTTCATGGCAAATTTATTTTCCAAATGTATTCAGTGGTATCCCCAAAATTGTTTTAGATTTTCAGAACATGACATGAAACTAAAGCTCTCCTACAGTCATACCTCTTTCCCAAAATTGAAATGTTGGTCTTTATTAAACAATTTGACAAGTGTGAGCTTTTAAAGACCAACACCAATCCTATGTAATCTGATTAAAATGTGAACTTAGTTTAGATTCCCAATGTTCTTTTTGATTCAGTCTTCAAAAAAAATTTGTGAAACTGTGTCAAATCCCTCATGTTTGATTTGAACCACCTAAATTAGACCGGATCTGACTTGATATCAGCTGCACATCTGGCCACTGCTGAGGAAGACCGATCCTGTCCAGGACTGACATACAGGAGCTGAGCTGGCCAGCAGAGCAGCGGCCCCACCATCCTGCAGCTACACTCATAGACATTCACATGAACACTGCAGCATAGGCCAAACTTGGCAAGAAAGCAGTTAACACTATGCACACACTGATTGATGAAGGCCCGATCTCAGAACTACAATTATTTAGCAATGTATATTAACATAGAAAAAGCCAACACGTCCCCATACACACAACATATCATTCTATTTAAGGTTGTGAAGCGGATGCACGTTGGCACTTTTAAGCACATGCTGTTTGCACAGACGACCTCTACAGCCGTTTGTTTGGTGACGGTGTCTTGAGAGTTAAGGAAATGACACTGACTCTGGCCAAAACTTCATAAATCTATCTCTAAAATGGGAAAATTATGTGTCTAACCATGTTTAAGGTCATAGTAGTGTATTTATTCCTAAACAAATACAACCAGAACTATTTGCATAGCTATATACGGCTCATTGTATGAGCTGTTGCAGAGGATACATGTAAAGATGATTGGAAATTTGCATTTAGGTTAAACACAACAATAATATGTTTATTGTTTAAATATAATTAGAGAATAATAGGCTGGATATTGTCCAAAAACGGTAATGGACAAAGACAGCGCACCCACACGTGGTTGTGCACACGGATGTGTCCACACGTTTGTCAGTGCGTGCAGTCAGTGCTATCATACATATTAGGCTGGACACGGGCCGTCACGGACATGGACAGATGTCAAAAAATACATAATTTTTGTCAACTGCATCATTGTGAAGCAAAAACAAGACTGGCTGATGGTATGTTTAAAGCCAGAGCCCACCTGTACAGCTGCCTCACTGTAAGTCAGCTTGTTGATAGCTGTGGCTCTGGCGGTGAGTTGACCCAGCGGGCCAGACAGCAAGCGGGTGATTGATTCCTTATACAAGTCAGCATGGTCAAAAGGTCTCCGGAGCCATGTGGCATTTCAGGAAGTGCAGAGCCCATGGTTCAGGGGTCTCCTGGCTGCTCCAAAGGGGTCCCTAGGGTGGGTTTATAGGGGTGGGAGCATGGAGGGGGCTGCTGAGTATGTGGGGTCTAGTTATGAGTGCACAGGACCATGTTAATAATAGGACTAGTCAGGCTCAGACACCTGGGTACAGGGCTGTCACTGCCATTCCCCCTGCCTCACCCCGAATGACTGATATGACATGTTATGAGAGGCTGCTCAGCGTGTCGATACAAGGAAGCAGCTTGTATCCTATCGTTCAAGGATGCCCCGGCAAGGGCAGAGAGGGAGACTGCCATCAGCTGAATGCTGGTGAATTTAAACAAGTGTGTCTCCTCTACCAGCCAGTTCTGCAGGTACTTAGGTATCTTTATAGCATTAAAATCATCTCATACTCATATTCTTTGATAGTGTTGAAATTCCCAGATTTACCACAGTTCACTGCTGCATTGTTTTCCACTACTGTTGTGTTGAAGCCGGCAGCTGGTTGGTATTCAGTGTGGCTTCTCTGCCCACTGTGTCTGGACGTGCAGCGGCTGGGGCATCCTTCAGGTCAGAGCAGGGGTAAGGGGGTTTGCCAGAAGCATTGCCCCCAGCAGACTGAGCCCTCACTGGGCACGTCTCTCTGATCTGCTCCCCCTCCTCCCTCTCATGCCTGAGACAATACCAGACTATTGATATCTCTCAAACGCACAGTCAAGCCTGCTTTCCCACTTTCGCTTTTATATAAGATTTTTGATGTTATTTTGACTTAAATTTCCAAAAACTTCAAGTGTTATTCTTTGTCTGTTTTGCTTCTCTGTTTCGAGGCAGACAAGAGAGTGGGTGCAGGGTAAGGGGGGGGAAGATAGGAGACTAGACGCCTGCGGTTGTGTCCTTCAGGGTGATGGAGGACAGTGACTGAGGTTTGATCATGGTCAAACCACGTCCATCTGGGTGCCCTGATGCCAGGGGCACTTTGCCAGCCTACTTAGTACCTCGGATGTCAAATTCTCCACTGGGGACATGTCAGCCAGACTTGAAACATGGACTCGATTGGGGTAAACTACCCTTCAACTCTCTTGTTTTATGCACATCTGACCCCTCTACCAAGATTTAAATTATCCCAAGCAATTCATAAAGGACATTCTATAATGATGCCATAACAATTACAGTGTGAATCAGGCCTGGCAGCTCATCTCTCCTCCAGCCCAAATGAAGGCCTTTATTAGGAGAGTGTGGGTCCTCCTTTGCATACAGGCCCATGGTGCCACGGAGTAAAAGGGCAGGATGGCTCCTCCACCCTGCCCTTTACTACCACAAAATGAGAGACCTAATGAAGGCCACAAGCAGCACAGCTATATATAGCCATAATGACCACAGTCACTACTGTTGGATACGGAGTGGAGAGAACGGGTCGTCCAGAGTTATTTGTGTTTACTCAGCTTGGTTCTAGCCTTTATTGCAGCAATAATTGTTCCTTAGAGAAGGCACAATTTTTCTTCAGGCGATACCATACACTTGAGGTCAGCATATGCAATTTTAACTCAGATTTGATAGGGTTTGATAGTTTTACTTGTTTATGACAATGTTTTATTATCGTGTTATAAAATAACAACAGAATAATACATTTTTCCTGAATCAGAAATGTGCAAGAAAATGATGCCTCCTGTTACACCATCAATAGAAAACATCGGCCATGGAAAACTTTTCAGCTAGTACTGGAGAGGCATTGATTTGATTTGTGCTGTTTACCTCAGTCCCAGATAAGTGTACTTATTTCTGGAATTTTTTATGAGACCGTTGTTCAATTTTTACAACCCTGTCTCATGAAAAATGATGTTCACATACAACTAAACATGCATTCATAATTACTTTTCAACGGAAACATATTTTCTACTGGATTAGAATCACAGTTAACACTAAAACAATTTAATTTATAGAAAAACTAAACAAAAACTACTTGGTTAGGTTTAGAAAAAAGATCAAGGTTCAGCTAAAAATAAGTGTGTTTGTTACGCCATATAAGTTACAAACTTAAATTTGAAAAAGGCCAACGTTGACTTTTGATTTGAATTGATATCAGCAAACACCGGTTTCCTGGGTAAAAGTCCTGTGTTTGGTTTCCCCCCACTTCACCCCGTCCTCTGTGACACGTCAAAAACAAACGCAATCCAGGACAACAATACAACAACATAATTAAGAATGCAGTTTTGTTGTATGGGAACGTAATTTTTAGGAGACCTGGCTGGTTTGGGGTATGTAGCTAGCTAGAAGCAAAGGGGTGGACACCAAGCGGCTACCTTCAGGGCTGAGCAGTGAAGCCTACGTGGAAGAGCCCAAAACTGCAGGGAAGTGGAGTCAATCATGTTAAAATGCCCAACTTTACAGCAGAGATAAATAGATTGACAACCTGTTACAAAAAAAGGTTTTGGTCTCTATAGCTAATTTTCTCATTCATGAAAACTGTACGTCAGGTGAATTTTTATATAACTATCAAAGCCAAAAGTTATACATTATTAGGACCGTGGTCGCTTTGAGTGGCAAGTGTGCGGCATCTTAGGTTGATCGCCGCTAGTTATCTGCTTTGCTGCATGACCACTGCGACCCCTCAACGCCACCGACAATGCCCATTTCTGGATTAGCCGGGAGTTGGACGGTGCCAAGATGGCGACGGGCAGGGACTCCCACTTTGAGCTTCATAACGGCTCTTCAGAAACTTATGGGGGCGACGTCACAGGGACTACATCCGTATTTTATACAGTCTAGGGTGGACAAACACACACTAATGTCAGACGCGCCATAGCACTGAGAGACATTGCTTGCTTGCTTGGAAACATTGGCTTTTGACAGCTCTGTCGATTTAACTTCAGACCTTGTTTATCCATGTAGCCATATTTAGCTCTGCCTGTATCTGTATCACTTTTCTGATATATTTCACTTCATTATACACCCCTACTGTGTGTTGAATAAAAATATGTTGTAACATTGCATGATTGCATGGCATGCTATTGTGGATTACATGCTGACGGTACATACACACACATCCTGGTATGCTGAGCAGCCATGCCAGCTAGCTCTCTCTTGCTGTCACACGCACAAACACAGACACACACACACACACACACACACAAACACACACGCAGTAAGCATTTATTGTACACACACATTATCATGCGGGGCGGTGTCCCTGGCCTGCTGCATTATGCATGGAGCGCAGGGGAGCCAGGCCAGTGGAGTGTGAAAGAGAGGCCCAGGAACGAGCCATGCTGTCGGACACATGTCAGCGCAGTCACACCACCTCTCCATGGACCCCAAACACTTGTACGCTCACAATCACACGACGTACATACTCACACACATCGCTCAGTAACCTGACAAATCTGTACACGCACTCACTCACCCGGAGCCTGTCAGACAAAAGTCAATGTGATTCGTTCCGTGTCTCGATTCCACTGTTTGTGAATTGGTTACGCTAATGCAATACAACACAGGCTCACGTCAACCTGACAGACTTGTGATTGGTTTTTCACAGAGACGCTGCACCGCAGTTGCTGAATGCCATTTGTGTTAATTATGTGGAACATTCACATGCTGTCGAGCCTCATTACACTATAGGTACTAATTGGCCTCTAAAGGTGGAAGGGAGCAGGTTAAATTCCTCGCAAAAAATGAATAATTCTTTTGATGTTTAGCAGCATTCTGGCTGTTGTGCAAAAGTCAATAAAAGGTGCTTGCATATGTGTATCATGGATGTGTGTAAGTACAGATCAGTATACCCATAGGAGGAAGAGCACTAATAATATTGTGCTTGTGTGTTTGACTGTAACACTGTTGGTATTCTGTTGGATGCTGTTTAGGTGGTTTAGAATATAGACAGCATGCTGGCCCTATGAGAGCCATGAGGACATTTTTTATGCTACTTGTTTGTACTACCTTGAAGCACATGCCTGCTATCTGGCCGGTTAATGCACATAGGTTTGGCCAGCCTTCCTTAAGCCACATCATCCACCTCCTGCTATGGGCTTGCCCCGCAGGCCTGCCAGCTGTGCCTCCAACCCCATGGACAATGGAGGGATCCTACTGTCAGCAGCCTCAGGTGAGAGCGGGTCAATGAATATAAAACAGGGAAGACTACTGTACAATCAACAGGCAGCGGCACAAGGACATCAGTTTCTGCAGTGCGACTGTATGTTGGATGATGGTGCTCACATGTGTTGTTCTTGGCAGATATTGGGATGTTTTCATCTAGCAGTCAAAACAAACATTATTTGAGCCCTGAAATTATTGAGAATTAAAATTAGAATTATGGTTTGTACTCAGTGTTTCCCTCAGAATTATAGTAATGGAAAACTCAATAAAAAAAAAAAAAAAACGTCACTATAATGTCCCTTTTGCGTAGTATCTTGACACAGAATGTTCGCGCGTGGTTAACCTTTAAAACGTGGGTAATGTGAATAGTCTTGGTTAGGTCTTAGGCCTCAAAGGTACATGGTTCGAATGACAAAAAAAATCATTGTTTGCATTAAAATAAGTACGTTTGTTACGTAACTTAAACTACGGACGTATCGCCATGTGACTTAGTGACGTAACGGCTTGTGACATAACGTCGTAAGTAAAACAAACTCAACTTTTGGTTTCACGAGGGGCACTCCGGCACCCTGGGTGTTTCTATGACCTGTCCACATTCTCGCACCTGATACTGTGTCTGACCGTTTTATAATGACATTGATGTGTTTACATCAGTAGGCTGCCACTCCGTTGGGAACTGAAACCCGGGTGGAGTTGGACTGGGCCAAAATTATATTCAGTCTAATCTGGTCAGGCTTCCAGTTGTTTTGCCACTGTTAAAAAATAAACATATCGGAAACAAAAACATTTCAATAAAGTTTTTGGTAACATTAACATTTTTTAATAAAATTTCCAAAGATATGTTTAAACCGTTTTCCTGCAGCTGTGATCAGAGGGGGCTTCCAACAAATCAACAGCTGATGGTATTAAACACAATACCATCATATACATCAGCTCTCTTGAAGTGAATAAAAAGGCTTCTTGGATGTTACAAAAGCTTTGCTATTTATGCTGCTTATATCTTAAGACCAACAATAACTTAAACATGCAGAAACAACACACATGGAACTTCAAGCTCAACACAAATAATATCCTAATGTAGTGGACATTCAGTCCTCTGGTTGGCCATGATAAATCACTGTCATTTTTTCAACAAATGCTTTACCATATTTCAGAATCTAAGGCAGATCTAAATCTAAACTTTTCCTTTAATAGGTCATTAAAACTTTTTTTTATTTGCTATATTGAGGGAAATCTCCCAAATGTTACTATCAGCATATCTTTCATAACTTCAAAAAAAAAATACCTGCAACACCGTAATGACATTTTAGATATTGTTTTCTGGATGTGTCACATATATTTGCATTTTCAGCCAGTGGGTGCTTTGTGCTGTTTTCTGCTCTCTCACTCTCATTTTCTCTCTATTTCACAATTGTTCTCTCCACTGTGTGTGTGTGTGTGAGTGTGTGTGTGTGTGTGTGTGTGTGTGTGTGTGTGTATGTGTCTGTGTGTGTGTGTGTGCGAGCAGGCTGGTGGATGAGATCCCAGGGGGCTGGATTACCCCTCTGCATGCCCCAGGCCAAGCAGCTCTTGGGGGGGATTACTGTGAGACCTGCACCCCGGCTGGATTAGAGCGCCGGACCTCATTTCCATCTCCTTATTTACCTCGGCCCACTAGAGGAAACGCTCAGCTGCACAAAAACATGCTAATTGATGCTGAGAAAGCCACGGAGAGGTGCAACACTCACTATGTAAGCTTGTTTTTTGGGAGGGTTAAAGGTTTAAAGATGAGTTTTTGAAAAATACTTTTTCAGTTGGTCGGCAGATACTGTCAGGCTATTATAGTGCGTGTCTCTGGGCTACAAGTTATGTATGTGCGCATGTGTACATACCGGCATTTTTGCATGCTTATTGATCCTTTTGGTTTGGTTTGTGTGTGCGTGCGTGTGTTTGTGTGTGCGCATATGTGTGTGTCTGTGTGTATGTGTGTGTGTGTGTGTGTGTGTGCGTGCGTGTGTGAGTGTGTGTGAGTGTGTGTGCATTGCCGTCATGGCGGAGGTCCTCATTACTTGGTGAGGTCGCATACAGACATGGCCACAGCACGATGAGGACAGTTGGCGGACCTATTCCTATTCCCGCAGCTCTTTAACGAGCTAGTGATGGGGAGAACAGCCCAGTTACCCCGGCAACCGGGGTGAACTCCGACCTCGGAGGTTGGCAACCTGTATATATTAGGATCACAGGCGTATGCAAATGGACCGCTGGTCCTTTTCCCCCTTCTTTTCTTCTGCCAGAATGTCCTTCTTGTTCCATCCTGGACTTGACATGTGTGCTAACAGTGCCCTTGCTCTGAAGGGCGGGGGAGGCAGAGGAGGGGTTGCTGGGACTTCCATTAGTGATTGCCGGGGTGACAGGAGCTCACACTCCGGCTCGGACTCCATCGACGTATGACCCTCCACCCTGCAGAACAGCCTGAGTAGCAGGAAAGTGAATGATTAGGATAAAAAGTATATTGAGCTTCAGTATGCTTAGAGTTATTAGACCAACTTTCTCTACCCGTATTCTCTGTCTACTTTTTCTTCTTATTTTGCTTTTGTTACTTTACTTCCTCTATTGATTAATGACTGATTTAAACATGTTACCTCCTTTCTCACCAAGAGCCAAATAACTATAACTAGGCAGCGAGGCGTAGACTGAACTTTACAGCACATCTCATCGAGACATGTCATTAACATTCACGTTTTCACAAACCATGATCTTTCACTAATATTAACCATACTGTAGTTGCCATATGCAGACATCATAGAAGCAAACACTTTAAAAATGTCAGCATTACTTACTTCAACCACAGAGTTATATACAAGTCAGTCAGTGGACTTTCACTTCCAACAACAGGGATTAGCAAAAAGGTCAGGTTCTGTTACTATGGCGATTTATGCCCTGGAACTCAACTCACTCAACTTTACTTGTAGCGGGTTATTTTTACACTGAGGTATTGCTACGTTTACTTCAGTAAACCATCTTGATACGTCCTCCACCACTCCACTGCCTGAGAACTGATCATTTCCACACTGAGGTCCCTCTGAGCTCATGAATAAGATTACCTGCAGGACACACTTGCCTTTTACTCACTGACTCACAGGCAAGCAAGACGTTATGTCCAGCAATTGGCACAGTTGAAATCAGGATCAGGACTACTCTTGAATATCTAGTGTTGTATCATGTGGTGCCCTGGTTTCCATTTTAGTAATGTTCCAGGTTTACCCACCTTCACCTGCTAGGTAATGGTAGAAAACTGGACTATTTTGGTCATATATCGCGCCCTGCACTTCGATTCATAAAAACGTTGCCTCATGTCGATACCAAGAATGTGAGACCTGACATCATGTGCACTAGTTCTGTTCTTGTACCTTTGCATTGCACTGAGCATGATAGGACATTTAGGAGCTTTATTTCTATATCTTGACATTGGACGTAATTAACTTTGTGTGAAAGGATTATGCTACAGTGGGGCTTGGTGTATTGTGCATGAATCCAAGGCCACTCGGATAGGAGAGTTACAATTAGCTGCATCTGATCTCCCTTTCTCCCTCTTTTATCTTCTGTAAAGCAGTGTAACCAAGAAAACAAAAATCCCTTTTTAATTGGCAAACAAATACTAATCATATGCAATAATACAGATTATTTTATTTACTGCTACTGTTTTAAACCTTGTTTTTTCGAGATCTCTCCATATGTCTGCCTCTTATATGAACAAATAATTAACATTCCATGGAACAAATAAACAACCAAGGAAACATTAAAATAAAAACACATCTATATATTTAAATAATGCCATGAGAACATAGAAAAGAAAAAAAAGGAAAGACAAAAGAAAAAAGCCAGTCAATTTTCCAAGGTTAGTTGTTGTCCTCTTTTCCTTTTAGCCAATATTAGTTTCTTATATTCACTTTCTTTGTGTTCAGATCAACCAAAGTGTGCGACCCAAAGTTATGGTTGCAATGAGTAAAGCTCACACAGGCTCTTAGGGCAGTTTAGGGGTGAGATGCAGGAAGGACACAGGCATCATTCATTAGACGTAGCCGATAGAATGCAGCTCCTAAAGCTTGCTAGAATATAAGTTATTTATTTGTACAGTATCCTCAGAATTTTCAGAACGAAGCAAAGTAAAAATAATTTATTTTAAACTTATCCACGCCTGGAAGTCCCTTCGGTCTCCAATTGTGCAACAAAAGGAGCCAGGCATCCGAGCAGACATACTCTCTGATACAGACTGTATACAAGTGCAACCATTTACTGCACTGCATGAAAAAGGGATAGCTTGACATTTTGAGGAATATGCTTATCGCTTTCCTGACGAGAGTTAGATGAGAAGGTCAATACCACTCTCTTAGCTGTCTGTTAATTATGAAGCTGGAGCCAGCAGCCTGGTAGCATTAATTTAGCATGTACATTGAAGACTTAATTTTTTGTTACCAATATTTTTCCCAAAGGTCACAAATGTTCATGTTCAAAAACTCTGAAGTTATTCTTGCCTGCCAGGTGCTTCAATGGGCGTAATGTGTGCGATGGTTCCCACCCCACCTTGCACAGGCCCACTGACCAACCAGTAGGAGTCACTAGTGCAGCAACAAGAATATGATCCCTCACTGTCTTCCCACTCACAAACATTAGTCATTATGATGGATGAGCGCCTCGCCAAGCCAGGAGCACTGCTGTGGGGACTGAACTATAAATTGGTCTTTGGGGTGTTCGCTGAGTGCGTTAACTCAGCTTGGGCCAAATTCCTTAATTTTTAAATGTCTGGCGTTGACACAATTGTCCCAAAGTACAATAAGTTCCAAAGAAGTAGATGCACTCAAAGTTGGCTGAGAAGCCTGCCACTGCAGCTCACAGCACTCATGGTTCCATATAGCAGTTCTGATAAGATGCCTGATAGTTCAGCCACCTCCTCTATAATGTGCAGGAGAGAGAACAGAGCCAGGCTTCCTGATCAGTTTGTCCAGTGTCCAACTGTCACACCCACTGCACACAGTGATAGTGTGGAGGTGGAATTCTATTTTCTGTCTCTATGTCTGTAAGACTGGGCAACCCCTATGTCCACTTCCTGGATGCTCACTGTGTAGTCAGGGGAGGTTCCGCCACCAGCTCCTTGGTATGGCATGTTCTGTATAACAGACAATATCAGTGCGCATTGTGTTGTCTCGAACTGGACACTCTTTTGTCGTTACTTATTTGTTGTCAGCAGCAAAACATCTCATTTAACAGAGACAGTGGTCAAATGTTGATAGGAAATGACTGTTACTATGCAGCTTTAACCTGCATACAAACCGATAAACATGTGTAAACTCAGTGTAAGGCGTAGTCTCCCTGGAGCGTTGGACTTGCAGTCAGAGCGTTTCGCGACTCCGGACTCAACCCCTACACTCGCCTCTACACTCACCTCACTGGAAGCTAGACTAAGTAAGAGATTAATTCTGTTAACAGACTGCTCTCTGCACACTGGGCAGGCCGGGCTCAATGGGGCCTGATTTATGTGCTGACAGGCTGTGGAGGCTCGGTGTGTTCTCTGTGCATTGGAAGACGTATCACTGCTGGAAGCTAAATAAAAAATCAATGAGAGTGAGGCTGGTTGGTTAGGAAGAGCGTACGCTCGGCTGGAGTTTAACAGCGTTTTAACTCTCAGCTGACTGAGGCTGGGGGAACAGCCATTGATTTTACCCCCACCCCACCACGCCTCCATCACCCCCTTTTTTAATAAATCAGTTTAGTGTGTGTGCATGCATGTGTGTGGTATACTTCTATTTCCTTCTATGTCAAACACTAGGACGTAACTGAGAGTAAACGCACACTGAACAGAGTTTAGCCACCTTTTCACACACACTCACAGCTTCATATATTTACAATAAGCAGTACAGACAGCATTTAACTGAAGTAAATTATGATAAAACGGACCAGTCGTTTGGGTGTATTCATTACCTACTGAATGCTATCAGCTTTGTTTGTCACATTTCTACACAGTGATAATGCTATATCATACTTTACAATGTGTTTCCAAGTTTCCCCCCAACTGTTAATCACTCACCAGCCGAGTTCAGCTTGCATTCCAAAAATCCCCACTTCGTTTCGAGGACTGTATAACCTTACCGCATGAGCCTGATTATTGTTCCACTTAGCCTTAAACAAAGGGTTCTCTGAGCTTGCGAGAAGCTCAGTCCAAGAAGAACAAAAAGACATCCACATTAACCATTCCACCTCTGTCTGTGTGGATCAGAAAGAGTTTACATGCACCTTCCAGATACTTGTCAGGGACACTTCTGATCTCACACAACGTCACACGTCCCCCTCCCGGCTTGCCTTCTAATCAAATAAACTCAAGAACAGCTGGTTCTGACTGTGTGTAAGTCTGCATGTAGTGTATGCTGCATTGTATATATACACAGTGGACTCTGTGAGGATCCTGCTAATGGAATGATGTCTACTTTTAGCGCAGGAACCTGTGTGGAAATTCTTCTTATAAAAGTCTTGTTCCTAGGATTAGGGTAAAGACCAACCCTTTACCCTAGTGTTTATGGAATGCTTGAAACAAACAAGCAAGTGTAAATAAATATTGTCCGACCGTGTCCAGCTCAGAATGGCCAAACTTGAGGGTGAGATGAAACATTTGTATGAATTAGCACATAAAGTGTTGTTGTGTAACCTAATGTTGAGAGAAACTATGCCTTATTTCCTCACCTCTAGACACCTGGTCAACCACTGTGTGAAGTGGGCAAAATTGTAGGTTTTCGAATTTTGTGACCAACAAGAATCGCCATACAGAAAATATGTGTGTGTGGGGGGGGTTATAGACAATAATCCACAGTCACAGTCAGTAATCTCTTCTGTTGAATCATGTTGACCCCCTTAAAACCCCTCAATGGAGGTGTCCCATGAAAGCCACAAAGTGAGTGTTGCATTGGTTCAGTGAGGTCATCTGTTGACCAGTCTCCTTGAAAGGAAGTCTGCCCCAACCATGTTAGGCTTTGCCCATTTAGTCATCATGTGTTTTGTGGAATTGGAAAAGAGTTAAGACGATGGAGTGGAGACAAACTTCCCCATATGAAAAACTTGAGGTTCTGCTCACATTTGAGGACTTCAGAATACAAGTCTACAAAGGGCAAGACTGCTGTTTCACAAAAACTATTTTTGAGTACTGCCTCTACACAAAGATTGTAAATGGTTGGCAGAGTCATGTTTCACACATGGTTGTCCCTTACAAGTCGTATGGGCCTCTGACATGCTCATGCATTATTTGCACGTATGGTGCTTGTTGAATGCAAGAGGAAATTATCTCATGTTGAAAATCACAGCCAGTATAGTGACTGCAGTCATTCACTGCATGTGTATGCACTTAAGTAACCAGGTTACTCAGAGAACACACATTCACATACATGTACTCAGATATTATAGAAGCATGGCTTTCGTATTTTTCAGGTTTATACTTGTATTTTGGGTTTCTACTAGAATATGTTTGGCCTTCATGCTTTTAAGTCTTTTTTTCTCAAAATGTCTGGCTGCATACAAATGTTTGGCTGAAACACTTTGTTAACCATCTGAGGGCAAAGTTTTGTATTGTTTAGGCGAGGCTAGTTGAGAGTAAAGGTGAGCAGGTAAGTCACAGTCAGATGGCTTATGGAGGACAAAGGGAGGTTTCCATTTGACCCATAACATTGGCATTTATTTACAATTCATTCTGATTATTATGTGCTAGAGGTAAACAGAAAAATTAAATAAAAAAAAAAACAAGCTACTATTTTTTTATTCCTTAAAAAATAAAATGAAAAAAATCACATCTCTTGTCCTCAGATCATTATTATGTATAACAAGTTAACACATTAGGTCAATAACTATAATTTAAACAAACGTTCCAAATAATAATTGATGAAAATAATCTACTCTTAGGCAAATTCATTTTTCGTCATCTGTCCGTTGTTCACACTGACAAACCCCTCGAGTGCAACGTAAGGAAGCTAGGCTTCGGATATTTAATCCAACAATGCTTCTTCCCGGGTTGGCAATATATTGTGTTCCATGCAGCAGTGATATTGCGATGATAGTGAGGTGCTTAATACCCTAAAGCTTCAGGTATACTCCCACACAGGTCTGTGGACACGCCTAGTAGTTCTGTTGACACTACTTTCTGGAGCTTGGAGGACGCGTTCCACACATGCGTAGCTGACAGCGAGGTGGATTCACCCGGTACTCCCTGGGCGGGGATGGTCACCTAGCTGGAGGTGGTTTTGTGGCACATGAACCCTGGCTTGTTGTGACACACATTTTCTGATAGATGGAGCAGGAGGAAAAGAGAGAGGATGGTCTTTTCTCATATGTTATGATACATGCATACATACATACATACATACATACATACATACATATTTATGATGGGCCACTTCCTCTTCACTGCAGTGTTTGTTTTTATCTCTTTACCTTCACAATCCGATGGTTACTGGTTGCTGCTCTGTGCGAACAAGAAGACACTGCCAAGTGCATCCATGAGCATGCCAGACACACTTTTAGAATTTGGTGGCCAGGCTCCCTTGATGCACCTGTGGCACAGGGTGGGGTCAGAAAGAACAGTCGTGATGGACTAAATGGAGCAAGAAGTGATTCACAATTTTTGTGGAGCTGTGCTGTTTTCAATGTGTCTCCAACATACCTGTTGATGTGCAGAATAAATTGTGTAGAGTAATGAATCAAAACGACAAAACTTTGATGTGCTCATACGCACGGTGGGTTCTTTGGTTATTTTACAACCTGATGCTATTCGCACAACATTTAACCAGCATAATTGTGGCCTGACAGTGACATCGTCACTCTAGTTTGCGGCTTTTAAATTATATTAGATTAGTGGGAGCTGCTCACGGCGTTTGATTCGACCAGGTTTTCTGGGAAGTCGTGGAAGACCGCCCAAAGTGGGCAGGGTTTAAAAAAATTCCAGTGCCTGTGCTGGACAAAGCTCATCATTTAGTTTGTCATTTTGTTGCTAGTGATGCATCTGTGTCGTGCTAAAAAGCATGCCCAAGCAATACTGTTCAGACCTCGCCCAAGCTTCATGAGGTGGATTGTTAACATTTCCTATCGCTGTGTCAAAGCTCAGAATGTTGAAAGAATCCAAACAATTAACTGCTTCTCTTCTGTTGGACATGCATGAACTTAATTAGGACACTGTGCAGCACCTGGTAAGAAGTCAGTGTGAGGGTTTTCATTTCTTATTCTAGCCTGAATTCCAGAATATTTACCTGTCATATTGCTGCCATTGTCATAGCTTTGCACACGACAGTCCATCACATCAATGCCCAATTCATTTAACGCAGATTTGTCTCCATGTGTTCTCAGTAGGACTATGCAGTGGTATGAACTCTAAAAACCTCTCCACAGAATCTACACTCTTCTTCTGGACATGGTCCACAATGATGGAGACATACTTGCCATCATTAACTTCTTTTACAATGGCACGCAGGACCTTTTCAGCCAACAACTGAATGAACTCATCGCAAAGGTTAGAGGAAAGGAATTGGCATTTCCTGTGCCCTTGTTTCCATATTTGGCTAGAAGTTTTGATAGCAGTGGATCAAAGCGACTAATTAACTCCATGCAGCCCAAAAGGTTCCTAATGTGGGCCGATCAGGGCGGCTCATTGTCGCTACTAAAGGAAAGTTCTCAAGAAGAGAGTAACTGGATAGTCAACGCTATACGTTTCAAAATATTGCGCCAGTATGCTTTCCAAACGATTACAAACTGAGCACAGAACTGCGATGGTCCGTAGAGCTCTCATGTTCATGTAAGCGACTGAAAACATTTTTCCAGTTATAAAATCTGTTGGTAAATGAAGTCTCCTTTACTGAACAACTTGCTGCAATAACAGAAAACAAAGCCACTAGACAGCAACTATACTAACCACTCTCTCCACAGGATTTCTCTATTTACTTTTTTTCTAAAGAAATGTTCCTCGGCTATGCTTCCAGTAGTTTTTTTCAGTGATATAGAAATGAAGTTTGCAGGATCAGATGAATAACTTGCTCTCACCCTGTCTGGTTCCAGAGGTTCTGTGGAAAAAAACGTTTGGCTCACTTACTCCAGTTGTGTTGTTGTTTGATGTTGATTTCGATGTTGCTCTTGCTGTGCTGTCTTAATCTCTATGTCCATCCTTGTGGCTTGTGGTGGACCTCGCCGTAGGTATCTATCAAAGTTGGGACTCTGACCCACTGCTGCTCAATGTTGTTGGAGATTAATTACCTGCCTCTGCTGTCAAGTCTTCAGGTGTGGGGCCTCGGCTCTCCTCTGC
Source organism: Bovichtus diacanthus (assembly GCA_943590825.1). Classification (NCBI taxonomy): domain Eukaryota; kingdom Metazoa; phylum Chordata; class Actinopteri; order Perciformes; family Bovichtidae; genus Bovichtus; species Bovichtus diacanthus. The sequence goes on from CALSBV010002302.1 coordinate 886,504, forward strand.
TGCAGTCTTGCATTTGCACCCAGAAATTGAGGCTCCTGGCTTTAATGAAATAGCCCCCAGGTCTAAACAGGGCTTCAGATCTGTTTGTAGAAGTCATTGCTCCACAAAAAGCCATATTTAAAATTTCAAACCTCTTTCTCCACATCGTCGTCGTCATTATCATCTGCTCACAAACTGGCTGGCTTCCACTGCATATAACTTATAAATGAAACCGTAAACGCTGACTTCACTGGCCTCCATTTCAATGTGTGTATGACAGTGTAATGGCTATTTGTTATCGCTCATTTGCGCATAGTTTAGGACCGTGACCAGTTCACACTGGAAATATAAATAATTTAAACAAAGCAGTAGAGTAGCAACATTAAAAAGCATAGAGAGCCAGAGTAAATTAGTAAAACTTAATGCTTCATCCACACACTCTCGTCGCAGAAATAGGAAAAAAAATCGGCAGATGAGTGACAACTTTGTTTGGCAAATTTTCTGCAAGGCAGGACAGCAGGCTTGTGGCCATCAGCAGTGCTGGGGCTAACGGTCCCTCACAAAGCTACCTTAGCTAACTAGCCAGCCATCCGTCTCCAGAGCTGTGTCCGCTGTCTTCCTGGCGAGCTGTGACCACACGTTAGGCCCCACTGATGTCTGTTGTCGACATTCATCTATTTTTCTAGTCAAATAACCATGGAAAACAGTTAAATGTCTACTCCTATCCTACTTCTATGGAACAGCAAAGCAAAAAAAATCTGATTAAAGCAATAAATTACGAATTGACGCTTGCAGTGTGAACAAAGTCTATGAGATGCAAATATATATAATTACATGGAAATAACCCTATGTTAAGGAGAAGACATTTTCAGTTAGTGCAAATAAAATCATTGTGCAGCAATTTCTTAACATCATTACTGTTTTAGTAAAAAGTTTTGAAAGGCCAGTAGACCATAATGAAATATTTCCACGACACTCATCCTCAGACAAATAAGTGTGCTGTGTTGTGCCCTCTCACCCTAGCTGCAGCCCTCTCTGACTGGCACTCCCTGATCACCCTAATGAGGCTCGAGCACAAACCGGGGCGAGAGGGCACCACCATTATCTGGTGTCTCCCCCATTAAAATCACCTCCAACAGCCATGACCGTCCAACACACAGGCATCCTCCACTACAATTAGCAAGTAAAAATTATGCAAATATAAACCAGTGGAGCTGCTGTGAGGATGCAGAACACAGAGGCTTGTATAAACAGGGAGGTGATACGAAGGAGACCTGGGGAGGCTTGTTGTCCAGAGGGCAGCCAGTGATTAGTAGCATCAACCTATCCATCGTCACGCTGATGATGTTGTTTGGGTAGGGAAAGAGTGGGGTGACAGAGTGACAGGGGTAATTACTTAGGAGAGGTCACCCCGAGGTGACGTTGGGTGAGACAACACTGCTGGGGAACCAGCGGCCCCCCATGTCACTGACAGCAACCTACTGAACTCTGCACCACCCTGCTACAGAGAGGTCGCTGTACATACACTATACTACACAACAGTGAGCAAGGAGGCATACATAGGTGTACATCACATGTAAATCTAACAAGGCACACACACACACACACACACACACACATTTAGTGTGGCTCCTAAAGGAGTATCTTATTAGTGAAAATCATGCATATTTCACATTTTCTGCTGACCATTTATGAATGCATGATGTAAAGTTTCAGATTTTATGTATATTTATGCATCCTATTTGTTCTACCATTCCAATCATCCATTGATTAATTTCCATGTGGTGTAAAAATAAATTTGTTCACGTTGTGACATCCATCGCAGTGGACTTAAAACTGCATTAACTTTTGTCAGTGACATTAAAGCAGTGGTAGTCAAAGTGTGAGGCGTGCCCCCTAGTGGGGCACAGAGGCATGATAGTTAGGGCGTGACCGGGAGGGAAATGTGATGTGGAACCTTTTTCACAGCAAAACGGTAATCAAATCGTCTCATAATAGCAAAGGTGTTCATACAGATATTTGATAATGATGAAAAGAATATTAGCCGATGCTTCCGAGACGAACAAGACAACGTGCTCAGCTGACGATAATCAAAGGAAAACATGACAAAGCATGTCTCGTTCTTAGGATCACAGTGAATGCGCTGAGAGATAAGGAGGGACCAGTGTGCATTTTATGTCTGAAAACTCTGGCAGCTGACAGTATAAGACCCAATAACTTAAAAAGACACTTGGAAATTCTAACGTGATCATGATGTGTTCAAATGAAATCTTGTTAAATGTAGGTTTTGGCAAGGAACTTAAAGAAATACATTTGTTTGAAGGAGGATTTTTTCACAGCAATATAAAATAAATATCAGAGAGATAATAGTGACCTGTTAAACTTCCTAGCAAAAAAAATAGGGCGGATAGGCGAGGCGTTTGCGTCGTTTGTCTGCAAACACTGCCCACACTGCTATTACACAGAGCTGGTCTGCAAAAATATCCCTTTAAGCTTCCTCAGACCTCAGAAAAAAAGTCCTCCAACCTTAACAACAAAACAGGTTTTAGTTCAGTGACTTCCACAATGACCAGTGTTAACAAGGTTTGATCAAATTTAGGCAACTAAAACTACTTTGTCCTGGTTAAAGAAAAAACATGGTCATGATAAAAAGGAATCAGTTTTGACTGACTGGGCTCAACAGGCTTTTGTGGCTCTAGAACGACATGCTAATTTCCGCCTTTGCTTCTTTGAGCTTTGGAACGAGCAGAATGAATGAGCAGAACACGGTTTATTCTCCAGCTAGCTGCTAGTAACATCCCCATCTCAGTATGCAAAGTGCACCTTGCTTTGGGAGCCGTTTAGCTCAAACGTATGCCTTGTAGTTCCCAATACACTGACACTAAGGAACTGCTCCATATCACTTCCTCTAAAGTGTGGTTGTTTTGGTCCACACCCGGGTAGATTTGCTGTGTTCCGATCTTCCCAAACAAATTAATTAAGTTGAAAAACAAGTCCAATTTAACTGGACTAATAGACAATATTGCTTTAAGTTTTACAAAATCCCGCATTTTCAAAATAATATACAGCTCACTAAAGTTAAAGCAGATGTTGAAATTATAAACTTTCTAGGAAATCACACACTTTTGAGGGCCGACTTCATCTTAAACTGCACGCATCTGTACACAGTCCCATTGAGAAAAGTAAGGTAAGACGGGCTGAACCCAACGTTTGTATTAATATTTCATCTGTTCTGATCATTGTGCCAGGTGAATAGTTCACTAACACAGCCTGCCCTGTGTTTTTTCCATTACTTTTGTTTTCAAACCTTCATACTGCTCCTCATCTAGCCCCTGAATTCTTTTTTTTAAACTGATCACCAGACAAAATGTCCTCTGTCCAAAAGTCTAAAACTGGTTCTCACAAGGATAGAAACATTAGAACACAAACACACACAGACAAAGCCTGCGGGGAAGTGACAGAGCCACCAGGAAGTGTTGCAGCGCCTGCTGTGAGTAGAAGAGCGTAGCTCTAGCTCTCTCCACAGATCAGCTCCACAAAGAACTCTCTCTGTCAGTGGTTTACCTCTCTTCATACGACTTGTCACCACGCTCTTCCTCTTTAGCGCTTCTCTCACTTAGATGAAGCCATGTTAGAGTGAGGGTAGAAGCAAGGCACTCTAATGCATTCAGAGGAGATTGGTTGTGATGTCTGGCTCCCCCCTATGCTCTTCCTCCGAGGCCGGCCTATTGATTGTTGTGTGTGTTGCTGCTTCCTGAGATCCCCGTCAAGCCTTGTTATGGCAGCAGCGTTCCTCTGCCTGGCTTTGGCAGGTAACTACAGTGGTGCAGTCTGGAATTTTAACAGCTTCCGAGCTTCATCAGACGCATTTGGGCTTATTTCTCTGTTCTTTTTTTTCCTGTTGATTCCATCTTTGCTTCTAAATGGTTATTGTTTTGGAGATTCTGCACTACACTTGTCAGTTAACTCTGAAACTTATTTTCTTTCTGCTGGAGGTGCTTTTCTCTCTGCTTTGTCTGTCAATGTAGTGATTGTAGAATGTCCCATTAAAGTTCTAACCATTGATAGTGCTGTGTGAAGATGATGTGTGGTCCTGCTAAAGATGGCCCGGATCTCTGATGTGTTCCTCAAATATAAGGTCTTTCTAATAAACCTCTTGTGTCAGAGATGTCTGCATCAATTGTGAAGCTGTACAGTCACATGTACTGTTCTTGTGATTGGCTGTGCTCCTAAAGGTCAGTGCATGGAGGGTTCAAAGAGTGATGAGGCTGGTAGAAATACACACACAAACCTCTCGCAAGGTGGAGTATGAGCTTAATTTATAGATGATGATGCGTATCACTCCTTTCTTCTGTTCATTTCAGAATATTTTCTTTCAAAAGACATAATGGACACCAGGGTCCACGGGCCCCGTTTCTACTCCCACAGGTAGCCATAAACGGATTAAGGAACGCCTGGAATCATCATTTGCATATTAATACTTGTATTAAGCAAAACCAGAACAGCTGTCATCGCGCGCAGCCGTTACGCACAGCTGAGGATATTTAAAGCGCTCTTGTACTACCACTAGTTGAATATATCTCAGTCATCATAATTAAAAAGGAAAGGCTTTCACTGATTAATTTACAGAACTTTGAAACAGACAAAGTCATTTGTGATTGAGAATAGAACGGCACTATTATTAACACTGCGACATTTTGGGTTGTAGTGCAAATAAAAAGAATGAAAAAAAAATCATCAATCATAAAAAATAATTTCAAATTATGTTTAATACTGTACTGCTGTGTAGACTCTAAATCACACAACCAGTGAAATTGGCAAACAACCGAAAGAAGAACAAGAGTCTCTCACTGTATCATATCACCTGCAGCTCGCTCTTGAAAAAATGTGTGTATGCCTGATATTTTACAAGTAGCGGTTTATGTGTGGGAAATGGCGTATGGTTTATCTGTGTACAGTGCATTGACACATCTGGTCCAAAGTACGTACGTAAAAGTAAAAGCTGTCTTGATCATTTGGCTATTTTCTTTCATTCTTGCACTGATGTTGGGTATACTGCAGGGCTGGGAAACACAGAGCATATAATCACTGATCATCAATAAGAAAATATATTTCTGAAACACTTTTATAATGCTTGACAATGAACTTGATTGATCACAACGCAGAATCAGCTTCCCTGTTAATAGACACATCACACATGCTGCTGTTCATTAATGGCAAAAGCAAAAAAATGCTGCCCATACACACGAGGGCTGAGCCAATATACAAGCATTTGAACCTACGCAGTTTATAAAGATTTATAAAAGAAGATTGACAATTTATAGATTATCTGTTGGCAGTACAGGTTCTGAAACTACTGCACGGGATTTTAAAAGTCATGGGAATCTTTAAGCTCACTAGTAAGAGGGACTTAATTAATATTGTGATATTGAGATCAGATATCGAAAATTTTATTTAATTAAAATGTTTTAATAAAAAAAAAATGTTACATGACATGTATATAAATAAATAATATATGCATATAATCGTTGTACACATTTCCATTGTGTTTGACTGTTAGTGAGTATATGAGCACTGTGGTCACAATAAGTATATCAGATATTAAATTTCTGATCAGATATCAGGTTATATCTAAAAGTTGGTATTATAGATTAAATCAATTCAAATATATGAGTCTTCTGAATGTCGTGTGATGTGTTATGCATATCAGGTGACCACATGTCAGCTTTGTGACTTACAAACGAATACTTTTCATATTTGCTTGTAAGTCACCGAAACCTTTCTGCTGCACATTTACTGTCTACTATTTTAGTTTGAGTGTCTGAATTCTGAGTGAGAAATACACAAACTCTACAGGAAATATACACGATAGAACAACACAAAAGTGAACGCAACTATTTCTCCTGATATTTTGCAGAATCTACCTTTGCCATGGCAGTCACATGAACAAAGCGGTAGGATGCCGGGAACAGAGTCATGGCTCTGAGGACCACTGCACATGGTGCCGGAGTGTTTGGAGCTCAGACTGAACGCAGCACTCCCACGGGACACTGGATGGCCTTAATGCTTTGCAGGGAGCTTGTGAAGAGTTAATCTCAGTAAATATTTTATGCAGACGTTTTTGTGTTTGATTACCCAGCTTGCTCCTGTGTATACGCAGCCCTCTGGTCCTGGCCTAGAAGAACAAGGGGGATGAACTCAGCCCTCCCTTTGCCACATATTCGATGCACTCATCCATGCAGCCTCCCTCCTTCGCTCTCTCTCATCCCATCGCTCTCCGCTCTGCCCATTAACTTCAATTAATGTGATGGTTCATCAGTGGTGGAGGACTCTGTCACGGGGCCGTACCCCACTACTTATCTGATTACTCTTAATGGGAGAAAATACGATAAACAAATTCAATTATCTCTGACCTATTTCCAATGGTGGGGACACTGGATTGTTATTCATGTCATCTCTGAAGTCTGAATATGAAGACAACTAATTACCTTGGTGTCACGTTATGAATGGACAGGGTATGTAAATATATTCCATATTCATGGTGATGAACTACTCTGCATTGTAAAGGCCAGAGAGGGAGTGAGTGATACTGAAGATGAACACCCCCTGTTGTGTTCTCAGTGGCCATCAATTCTTCACCGAGAGCGACCTTCCTCCGCCCGTATTGATGACAGCAACGCTGGCACCGTTGATTCCTCCAGCAACCGCAGAAATGATGAAGACAGATGGATATAGATTTAATTAAATCCAGACCTGACTATATGAAGATTGAAGGAGGTAATTGAAGATGAATGCACGCTATGGCTGCTAATCCAACTCCTTGTTCGAATCCTCCTTCCAAGAATTTCCACAGACACGCTTTAGGTTTTTATGTTGGCTTTTAAATGGTGTTGTGCTTAAATGAAGTCATAATTCCACAGGGTTCTTGTTCAAATCGATGAACTTACTATTTTGTTACGATAACGCCATGTTAACGTGACAAGGGAAAAGAGGTTTGAACTTTGTGGAAGATGTTTACCATGAAAAGAAAAAATAGAAATAGAAATTGAATATTTCTTGTTGTTGTTGATTAAATCTGAGGTAAATCTACCTACAATTGGACGATGTGTAATGTGAAAGGTGTCGCTCATAATGCCAAGGAAATATCACCCGTCGCTGCAGTTCCCCTCAACTGTGCAGAGCATTCAGTCTTCTAGCTCATCGTTTTGGTTTTGTGGCCTGCAAACATTCCCTCTCCGTGATCCGACATACACTCATCAGGTGGACAGAAACACAACGCCAAATGAATGCTAATGCTGGTCCAAATTGCGCTGGATGTGTTAATAATCAAGTGTTTGCTAACACATTCATTAATTATCATTACTGTGTTTTCAGCTTGTTCCACTGCCCCCAAGTGGTCGGAAACCAATTAATGCAGCTTTAACTGGCATTATGAGTGTTGTTTCGTTATGTTTTAAAGAAAATCATATGAAAGTTCAACTGCACTGAAAATAAGATCATCAACAGTACCAGAGAGTAGATGGGCGTGTGCCCTTCCTCATCATGCCATCCTGTCTTTGGAACATGGGCTCCCTCTATTGGCCACCGGCCAGCCGGTGCTCAGCAGTGGGAGATGAGAGTTGGGGCCAGTGTGACTGTCACTGGAGATAAATAGGGATCCAGAAGTGTTGAGGCCACTGTTCCTGCTCTGTTCCAAAAACAAAAAAAAGAACACATCTTCAGAGATGAAGAAATTCACTTGATTTAACCTCCGCTGAGAACCAGTGATGGCTATTCTAAGGCCATGAGCTTCCTCACATTGAGCTGCTGACTGCTGGTGTTTAAACCCTCGTGTGCCTGCCTTTCTTTCTCTTATCATTTTCCCCTTACACACACTTCCCTCTCCAGCTTTCTGTTGGTGTGTGTACGTGAGTGTGTGTATACTTCTCCCTCTGTCTCTGAATACGCTTGCGCTTGTGTCTCGGAGAGTTCACTGACTCTAAAGGATCGATGAAGGGAGGAGATTCAGAGCCAATTATTTTCAGCTTAATGGTCCCTGGGGTGCAGGGGTGAGCAACAACAAAACGCCTTCAAGAGACATCAATTCTGGACAAGCCAGCTCCTCCATCTCTGCGCAGCCACAGTGTGGGCATCAACTCCCAGCTCTCTGGAGGAGAATGAAGCGCACACTGCAACACACTCGGACACACATGCTGTTACAGACACGCACACACGGGTAACTGCAGCTGGAAAGAGTAGACTTGGAGCGTCACTACACCGCAGTGACAGAGGATGCTTCATATGACTCCCAGCACTGAACCAGGAAAGCTGCTTGATGGCAAACAGATGCAGGAAAGAAATGTGCTGAAAGATAAAATCTCAATGGTTAAAGGACCAGTTCTTTGTTTTGTTTTTTTGTTTCTTGTTATTTTTACACAGCAGTTACTCCTGTCGGTCCCCTTTATTTCAGCGTTACATGAAAATCAACTTGACACCTCCTTGAGTTACATAATTCACCGCAATGTACTTCTTGTGCATTTTATTAAATTTTTTCTCAAAGTTATGTCATCATTGTATGACGGTAATTTGTAAGCAGTAACCGAGTCACACTGAAAACACTTACTTTGTGGTGCGTTCATGTGCTTGTGGGAAGCTCCGACACCTGAGGCTTGAGGGTTTACTCAAGAACTGCAACCTTTTGAATACAAAAATAACAACGTTCTCTCTAACCCTTCCAGAAGGTTTATGTTTGTTGAGTGTTTTTCTTCAGGGTTTGTTTTAGAGCTAAAATTATAAATTCATCTGAAACATTTTTCAAGCAAAAATGCCTAACAATACCTATTTTCAGATTCTCGATTGGTAAAAAGGGGTTGCTTTTTTTTTGTATTATGTGATTATTAACAATTTCATTGGGTTTTTAATTGTTGGTTGGACAAAGCAAACGAAATGATGTTTTTTTTTTCTCTATTTTCTGACATTTTGTTAAGCAAACAATGAATCGAAAAGATAATTACCTGATTAATTCGCAATTATAATAATTGTTAGTAACAGCCCTACTTGTATTATTATGTACTCTCACACTACCTCTACCTCTCATGTGATACTGTACATACATGTCTATATGTAACCCACTGATGATTCATAGGCCTTGTATATGTTTTGCACCATATTTGCACCTTACTGTTATTGTTATATTAGACTTTTTCATTTGCACTCTTCCCACTTTGCATTGCAACTGCTGCATAGGAAGTACCCTCTGCTTATTTATTTTTTATTTTATCTTATCTTACGTTGATTAACTAACAAAATTGCATACAAACTACTTTTACATTTCAGATACAGGAGTGCCCTTTTATGTCCTGAATTGGCCAAAAAATAGAGATACCTTTATGACAAAGTGCAAATGGAACCTGAGCTTGTGACAGGAAAATCCTCTCACCTCCTCCTCTGGTGGCTGCCAAAAGTTATTCTGGAAGACGTAAGAAATCACTAGCCGAAGCAGCCAAGAAAAAGTTGAAGGAATATGCGATCACTAAAAAGTAAATGAAAACATCACAATATAACACACTGATGGTATAACAGAGGAAGAGAATCAGTGGGGGATTTGAGCCCTTCTGAGAAGATAAAAGCTCTTCTCAGATTCTCCCTGCATACACTCCATTCATCTGTGCTGCCTTCATCGTTTGAATGGAATAAAACACAGCTGCTCTTCTGATAATTATCTTAAAAGATTGTGGAGGTTAGGAACCTGCTGGGCTCCGAACCATCTCCTTTCCCAGGTATACTGGAAGCGGGACGCCAGGTTGTTTAAAGCAGTCCCACCGGGTGTCTCAGAGGCGGCGTTCAATGAGGCGCCGCCGGCGACACTTTCCCCCAGCAGCTTAGTGCTCATCAACTATTTAGATATGCACTTAACACTCTTGGGGAAGCTAACGTCTATCAGCTGGCGGACGTAGGAGAGGAAACACTCGTCAAGATAATGGTGAGGCGATGAGAAAGGAATCATTCTTGTGGCCAAAATCAAGCCTGGTTATGTGGTGGGGGCCAGGTTAGTTTTTTTTCTTTGTGCAGGAGAGTGGAGGGGAGAAGTGGAATTCTTTGTGGTCCCATGGGTGCCCCCCCCCCCCCCCTCCCCTCCAATCCCTTCTCCACTATTCTGCCTGCAAGTCAGTCCCCAGGCACAGAACTATGAGGTTTCTTCCTCTTCTATAACAAAGTATCCTTCGCCTATACAGACACATCCCTCTTTGTCTGTCTGATCAAATCCCTCTCTCTCACCCAGGCTCTCAGACCCCCCCATCCAGTTCTCCAACACCCTTATCACCCCCTCACTACCACCACACCTCCCTCACCAACACCCCTCCTCGTCCTCCTCATCCTCCTCCTCCTCCTCCTCCTCCTCCTCCTCCTCCTCCTCATCCTCTTCAGTATTTCCATCTCCATCGCATCCCCAGACTCCCACAAGCAACTCCATGAGGGGTCGCATGATGAATGAGCAGACAGCCAGCAGGACCTCTGTGTGTGTGCGTGTGTGTGTGTGTGTGTGTGTGTGTGTGTGTGTGTGTTGGTCAGAGAGTGATGACCACAACTGCCGGAGTGACCACAGTGGGATTCATTACGGCGACAGACAGGGCCGCCTCTAAAACACTGACTGTGTGTGCGTGTGTGTGTGTGTGTGTGTGTGTGTGTCTTTGACAGGCCGTCCACTAAAATGGCATCAAAGGATTACACAATGACTGGGATGGAATAAACAGTGTGTGTGTGTGTGTGTGTGTGTGTGTAGGTTTGATAAATTATTTACATCATTGAGAAAGCAGCGTCGACACTGTTTATGCCCGCACCTGCTCTTCTCAGTGCTTAAAAGATGATTTATGTGTTGTGGTCACATCGGATTTCAGCAACTATTGGTCCGGCGTCTTTTGGGACATAAAGTGGTGGTTACAAAGTGCCGCAGGCTCGTTTGGGAGGCGGCACAGGGAGAGAAGAGCAGCATCATATAACTGGACCGGGCAAACTCCTGTCCAGAGAGCTGTTACAGCAGTTTGTTTGCTCTTACACTCAAATGAGTTATGGACACACTAAGGGAGGGAAGGATGGCAATACTCGCCATGAATCTTGCAGTGTAAGAAGCTATCATTAGGATAGGTTGACACTACTGGAAGTTAAAGCCCCAGCTAATGCTCAACTTAAGGAAAGGGAAAAATCAGGCAACTCCGTGCGCAGCATCTGAAAACTTATAAGCACTGCACAGGGAGTAGAAAGAAACTACATAAGTACATACATCTGTGATGTTATTCTAAAACCGTCTGTGGTGGTTATTGGTTATTAGGAATCATGGAGATAAAAATAAAAAAGGCAATATTTCCGGGGTTATGGTAGGTAATTTGTGGCCTGTTCTCGGCATTTATACTGGAAGATAGCGTTTTGCTGAATATTGACAGTGCTCTACAAAATACACATACAGTACTGCTAATCACTATTTATATCACATACGACACATTTTAGGTGCACGTTCACACTTTGAAAAAAACATATTTTATGACTATAATTTAATTTCATCTGTGGTGCTCTTAGCATTAAAAAATAACATAAATAAAAAAAAATTAACAGTAGTATCTTCTTTTCTACTTTAATTTACCGACACTTGAAATTAGCTTGAAGAAGGAAATCACAGAGAAAATTACGTCTGCTTTTACAGTTGTTAAAGTTAGTTTAGTTTTTTAGACGAGGCGCACAGATTGATTTGCAATGCACTGATTGGTCACTGTAATGGGTTTACTTAATTCAAGTCAAGAAAAGCCTCTGCAATTCACATTGACTGGGAATAACCACAAACCAGGAGATGCCTATAATGTAGAAAGACTAAATCTCAGGGGTAAGTCTGGCGTTACACTTCGTTTTTTCTCATGTTGACAAATCTAATGGACAAGCCAGAGCTAAGGATGTGTTAGTTTGTCTCTCAATGCTTTCTGACCTTGCAACCCTGTCTGCGGCTTTCAGACATGAAGCCATTGGTTCCTACTGAAGACGTATATTTAAAAAAACGGAACAAAAATATACGGTTTCAATCTTTTTAAGGCTCAATAATTACCTACAACATCTGTTCACATCTTTTCAACAAACATTACACTGACAGTAGGAAATAATACATTTGCTGGGGACTATTTTCAGCAGCAGATTAATCCACATGTGGTGTTCCAGTGGTTTTTTTTATGGCAGCAGGAAGGTGTATGTGGATTTGAGTCCAAAATAAAGTACAGTGTGTGTGTTCCCAGTAATGAAGGAACATCTCACCCAGTGCAGCAGTGTGGCTCATGGATGTGTTTTTAATAGTTTTTAGGACAATAATGGAGCTCTATTGGACAGAGGAAGAAGATATATCAGGCTTTGGATACACACAGAATACCTCTTAGTAGACCTGTAAAAGTGCTCGTTCAGGTGCTGTTTAATACCTTAGGTACCAAAGTCAAAGGATTTATTTCCATGTTTGACACCTGTCTTGACATATTTCCATAATTTATGATAATGTGTTCTTTAATGAAATCTGTAAGACAAACATACATCAAATTCAGTTTTAAATGAGCACAGTACAATAATATGTACCATACCAGTTATTTTGACAGAAATGACCATTTCTCCAATAGCGGAATAATTAAAATACCCCAGCTGTTTGTTATGTAACCCAGACGATGGCTTCATTAAAGCGCCGGCAAAAACTGAATTTGCCTTTTCTGTCTGCTTTTTTAGGTTCACATAAGAACCACAGTTATGCATTACACTTAATTACTCTTACCCACGTCGATGCACAACTCATCACAATGCTTGCATTCACATTAATTTTCCTCCAAAGTTGCACAGGTATTGCTTTGCTATCGAGAGCAGAGTGTGAGAGGCAACTTGTCTGGTGCATCTTAGCTTCAGATTGCATCATTTTCCGCGTAGTATCTCCCAACATGTCCCAGATATCAGTCTCCTGCTGCAGACAGGGGTGTCACAGTCGGATTTACATACAGCCCCAACAACACAGACACCCAGGCGTACCACAACGCCACACACAAGCTCAATATTTCATAGCCATATGAAATATGCCTGAATGTGTGCACGGCATCTGCCATCTTTGGGGCTTTGCAGCCCCCAGGAGGCCCGTTTGATCTGTAATTGGGAAGTGTGCTGAATTAATCAGCAGTTTATCCGCTTTTTAATTGAAATAACGCTTTCAAAAAACACTGATAACAGAGAACAGCACAACTGATCCTTTCCATATTGTCTTTTGCCTATTGTCAATTTCCATCTGTGTACTCGCTAATGGCCTGCTGAGATTCATTGCAAAATTACAATTGTGACGAGAATCAGAGCTAATAAATAAATAAATATCTTTACTATGCAGACGAAACACTATCTGGATTATCTGTGGAGAAATGATCTGATGTTTTGATTGTGATTTCAATGTTCAATTGTTTTTGTTGATTTATCATTATAATCCTCTTCAGTTAAAAAGAGGAAATACTCAGCAACAGTGAAAATAAATTGGATTATATAATCCATAAAGTCTATTTTGCATTTTTCTTAGTGACGCCTGAGGCAGTGAGTGCCTGAGGCAGTGAGTTCCTGACAGCGCTGGCACCCATAGATGTTCGCTTATAACCTCGCCGCCATGTCCATGTCCTGACACTTCCTGCCCTCTGCAGAGAACCGTAGTACTGTATTCCAGATGTATCATACTGCCATTTACAGGTAAATGTTATTCAGGTGAGAGCAGAAATGAAAGGATTCAAGGTTCCTTTATTGTAATTATGTAACATAGGGTTGCACAACAAAAGGCAGTTGTAGCTTAGTCCATCATGCTACACAAGAATAAGCGTCACCAAATAGAACAGAACGAAAGCAGTCGTGCGTTCCTGCAGTGCATTTTTTGAATTTGCAACAGGAGGAACATAAACATACAAACTTGGTGAATTCACGGGGCAGATAATATGGCCGACATCTTTAACATAAAAACATTCGGTATCGGAAAACATTGTCCATCAACTTTGAGCGGCAAGCATCAGTGATGTAAACGCAGTTGAGTCCTGCACTCTGTCCTGCGGCCCGTCTCCAGAGTGCCCCGATGGAGACACACAACAGTCTTTAAGTGTAGAAAAAAAAAAAAAAAGTTTTATCTTAAGTTCTATACAACAACTTCAACTTAAGTTCTATTAAAATAAAGATATTTAAGTAGAGTGGGGCAATATATTGAAATCAATATTATCATATGAATATTAATATCAGAATTTGGCAAATATCTTCAAAATTACATGTAAAATAAGCGTATTGATCTTTAATGTAATAAAAGGCTTTCCATGCTTTACATAAGACACAACTTTTAAAATGTGCAAAACAAAACCTTCATTACTTATTTCATTAATGTTTCATATTACGTTGCTTGGGATCCTTTGGGCTTTTTCTTGCATTTATATATGAACTAGTGCAGTGCCCGTTCTAGATGTGCTCGTGTCGCTGCTTCTTCAAAGTGAGTCTCTGCACATGTTTACAGTAGCAACGCTACAGTCTAAGCATCATGAGTGTAAAAGCTGACATTCATTTTTTTTATTCATGGCCTCAATAAAGTCAAAGCCCCATTAAATGTGTATGCCCCAGGTTTGGAAGAAAGTCTGAGTTCAGACTGGCCGACACCAGTCAACTGTATTGTTCAGGGGGCCACATTTTCAGAAAGCTAAGGGCCGGGGGCTGGACATTTCCCTGAGCTATTATTCTCGGGGGGGTTAGTTGACCCACTCGACCTCTCTCTGGCCTTATGACCACTTTCTCTTTTTCTAATTGGTGTGTCTTGGGTAGCATGTACACTCCAGATATAACACATATTTTTCCTCAAAACAAAGCATGAGAAAGATCTCTGTTCCTCACTATGGGGCTCCTGGTTAAGTTTTAATGTATCTTTGCAATACATAATGGCGGGGGTGTCTGGGGTGTCTGGGGTTCATTCCCCAGAAAAAAACAAATTGAAATTTAAAACAAATTTCCTGAATTTCTACACCAAATAACCTCTTGGATTAAGTCAATAAACAGCATTCTGTTAATAACAATTCTGTCAGTATCTGATACTTGTGTTTCAGTAAAACAGCGCCCCCACCAGTGCATCAGTAACCACTCAGGCAGAGAGTGGTACTGCAGCACGGGAGACAGCGAGAGGCTTTCAAATCAAAATGATAATAAATTCAGAGGAACTGCTATGAGAAGTTGACAAGGGAAAAGCTGCTAAAATCAGGAAGACACCACAGTAATTGTAGAAAGTGCTGTGTTGTGTGGAAGTGGTGTCAGTGAAAAGAATGTCACTCTGACCGGACTGCTTTCCCCTTTGTCCATTTCAGATTAGAAGACAGGTGAATACCTGGATAGAATTAAAATAATACTTTAACACGTGCTCTTTGGTGGATTATGTGTGTGACGAATTACATGAGATATTTGAACAGATTCAGAAAGAGATGGTGAATGTCATTGTATCGGTACATTTGGTCTGTAATTAGAGCAGCATTGTTATTTCCTTGTTCTATGAGTTTTTCTCATATAAACACCACGTCAGAATGGGACTGTGCCAGCAGAGAAATAGAGAGGCTCGGTTTAATCTGGGAATAAACGACAATATAATAGATTTGAGTATAATTTATCGCTTTCCCGCTGCTGCACGGCGGCTCAGGTCATCTGTTCTGTAACAATAGGGATATAAGGTAAATGGACTGCATTTATATAGCGCTTTTCCAATCCTTGCGATCACTCAAAGAGCTTTACAACACATGTCAGCATTCACCCATTCACACACATTCATACAGAGTCTACCAAGGTGCCACATGCTCATCAGTTCTGATAAACACTCACACACCGTTGGCCATGTCATCGGGAACAATACGTCTGCAGCGCATGTGCTAACCAAAGTCCTGCTGCTCGGACCGGGTTGACGCAGTTTTCTACAGAACCACTGATCCACATAACTTCGCACGGAGGTCTGCACTCCCTCGGGTCCTCAGCAACACACATGACAAGTGTGAAGGAGATCTGTGCGAGGGTTGGAGAGGTATTTGAAACTCAGACACACACACACACACACACACACACATATTCCCACAGAGACTTCTGTCATTATAGTATGATGAACAAATAAATATAATTTCTGCCTTTTTCACCCCAGAAGAAGGCGAGACTATATACTATGGACTGTCAGAAGTATAGTACATATTTGATCAAACAAAACAACAGAGAACACCTATATGTCTGAAGTGGAAAGTACTTACTGACTTTTTATTAAGGTAAATATCTACTTAATATAATAATTTAATGCTACTTGAAAGTGTAATGCAGAATTGTGCTGCATTGCATCCATCAATATTTTTATTTTAACAGTGGATTCAATGTCTTGCAGTTAAGAAACTACAAAGAATTCTCACCCAACTCTGCAGTTCCCCTCACCTCGAAAGAACTGTTTAGCCCCTTTTAGCTTTTCTCGCCCACACACTCAGCTCTAATCAACCCTGTTTTCATCAGCAAAGAAAACTTTGATAAACCCACTTTATGCTACATGCCCAGCACCACAACGTTAGCAGCCAGCTAGTGAGGAAAGTGGAATATAGCTAACAGTACAACATAGTTAGCAGCTAAAGACCCAGATATTTCTCTCAGGAGTTGGTGGAGACCAAACCAAAGCTAATGGGAGAGTGACTATTTCAATTGTTTGTCAGGTATCTGGAAAGATGATTCCAAATGATTGCTGTGTATACAACATTATAATTTGTATATGTGAAAGTTGTGTTTTCAGTTAGTGCCAAGTGTTCAAAAATCTACTAATGAATGTTTACATAGCCTACATGTAATAAGCCGTAATGGACTTAACTGTGATTGTCGTTTTTGTACTTTAGTTGTTCGTTCCTAGCATACATCCTACTCTCCAGCATAGATTAATGTTTTTAAATGTATGGAGTTTAGTTTATATTAGTTATATTGGTTTGTAGGTTTAATTCCTGACTGTATGACATACTTACATACTTACTTACACACTGGTACATAACTGCATATTAAAAGTGTACGTATGCAATGAGAACAGCATGCTGCCTCAGTGCTGCAGAGGCTCAGAGGTCTATTCAGATAAAGCAGAAAGTATCCATATGCTGTCAATACAGCACAGAAAAGCTTGCTCTCTGTTGACTATGATGTTTCTATATTATAGAGATT
Organism: Bovichtus diacanthus; assembly: GCA_943590825.1. Classification (NCBI taxonomy): domain Eukaryota; kingdom Metazoa; phylum Chordata; class Actinopteri; order Perciformes; family Bovichtidae; genus Bovichtus; species Bovichtus diacanthus. Next base: position 903,682 of record CALSBV010002302.1, read on the forward strand.
ACACCAACCGCTCAACAAAAGCATGGTGGTGTCTCCCACCATCCCCCCTGCTAATAACCATAGTAGAGATTATATAATAAATTGCTGCAGTGGAGATCAATGTCTGTGGGAAGAGGTGAGGGAGGAAGGGAGCGAGTCTCATTGTTCCTGCTCTCTGTATTTCCGCTTATTTAAGGCAGATCCCAGGCTCCCAGTCTACCGTGATGCCAAGTACCAAACGGCCACTCCAGAATGGTCACCATTCATCATATGGGAAGCCTGGGGCCGTCAGGTCTGAGATGGCGGCTGTCGCCAGCACTCTCCAACCAGGCAGAGCAGAGGCCCCTTGGGGATCCCCTTGCCTGGATGGAAAGGAGACGCCATAAATCAGCCCGTCTGGGGGGCTATGCTTTGCCTTGCCATCTATCTCAGGCCCAGCTCCCTGATGGGGAATTTGGGGCAAGAAGGGTTGGGAGGCAGAGTGTAGAAGGGGTTCACATACCTTGAGAGATAGAGGAGGAGCTGCAGGGAGGCAGGGCAGGGGTCTCTACCAGCCCAATGATCCAGTAACCCAGGGGCCAGGAGACACTATGAAGAGAGGAACCACCAGAGAGGCCACACCAAGAGTCAGAGTCAGAAGCAGCAACTGTACATTATGGAACACAGCTTTAAGGATAATTGCCATTATAATTGAGTAGCATACTAATAATTTGGAGCATGTGATCATTCCCTTCGGTTATCTATTGAGGTCCCCTGAAGTGCTTTGAACCTTAGATTCTGGGTTCTCTCCTTTACCAAAGAAATGACAAACCACTGTTGAACCTCATCATATCTAATTCCCGAGGAGGAAAACATCTCCTCTTTCACTGCTCTATGTTCTATTTTTATTTTTTTTTGCCTTGCACATCTTGTGTGTACATTTTTGTATGTATGTTTGTTTGTACGCTTGTACGAAATGTTTCTTTATTGTAAAGCACCTTTGTGTACCTAGAAAAGCACTAAAAGCGATAAATTATATGTATTATTATTGTTATTATTATCACTCCCTCATTTTGCTGACACCAGTGGAAGGACTTTGTAACAAGCACACATTCCCTTTGCTTTTATTATTGTCAGATGCACCCAGATGTCAAACTGACCCAGAAGAAGTGATCTTAAACTATCTGAACTTGTCGAAGTTTTGCATATTCCATCTGTTTAACAGTCCTTTTTAAATACTGAAATATTGTGTATAAACATGGTTTATGTTTAAGCTTACTATTTGAATGCACTAAATTAAGTATTGATTAGGTTATTTAAAGGTACTAAAATTAGGTTGTAATATTATCATTTCATTTCCATTTCTTTAAAAAAAAAAAAGAGGAAAACAAGGTGGTTTCAATACTTTTCTACCATATTGAACCTAACCTTGGGCACCAGTTATTGATTGTTGTTCTCCTCTCATCCTCAACTTCTCCCTACAAGCCTAGACAGTGGTCCAATATTAATTTCCCTGCCATGTGACAAATAAGCAGGCTGCAGGGTTTACAAAATACGAGAGGAAAGAAAGAGCTCTGATGAGAGCTACGTTTTCTTAATGCTTGAACCTGCATTACTTGTTTACTTTGCTACAGAGCAACATTAGCATTAATTAAGATATCTAAAAACATTAAAAAAGAGTTGTGTTTGTCTCCAACTGAGTCCAATATTCACTCTCATAGTTGCTTTTTGGTCTCCACCAACACCTGAGAATCAAAACAGCAAAGTTACAGATCATAAAACCAAAACAGTTAGCTGAAACACACTAAAACAGGAGTTGAAGGGAGCTGCAGAATTGGTGTTCTCTGTGGATTGTCACCATGACCGACAACTTTCACACAGTAATTATTTGATCACCAAATAGTTAACCTTAAAAGTCTACATCAGAATTATGACATGATGAATCCCATTATCAGGTAAACGCCCAATCCCCATAAAAGGGCATGAGACTGCAGGGCCGTGTGGACACACAGAAATTGATAATACAAGTTGAGATAATTAAGTCAAGAATGCACAAACTATAGTCTAAAGAGAATGGAGAACCGAACTCCAAACGTAAAAAAAAAAAAAAACGTCAATAGCTCTGAAGTGGAGGTACCTCTCCGGGAAGTGAAAGCCAAACATGCTTCATATTTTGAAGCATCAATAGTGGATATAAAATAAACATCCAAAGTCTTTCCAATTAGGCCAGATTGCATGTTTTGAACTTGAAATGTATTTGAACTAGCAGCAGCAATCTGAGCAGCATTACATTTCAGCATGTATCCAGATCTGTCACTCCTTACTTATTAATTAGTTGACAAAAAAATCTAACAAAAATGTTCTGGTATGTGTACTGTATAGCCCCTGATGCTGCTTGTTACTGAGGTCTGAGAGGGTGGGAGTCAGAGCATGAGTATATATCAAAGGGTACCAAGCTGAGACTGATTTTGATTGTATGAGTGGGAGTTGGTGTGTGAACATTCATGTGTATGTATGTATGTGTGTGTGTGTGTGTGCCTGTGGCAGTAGCATTGGTCGAGCAGTGAAGTCTTTTGCTTCGCATCTTCAAACAGTGACATGGTTCAATGCAGCAGGCCCTGCAGACGGTGGCAGTGCCGGGGGCTGCTGGGGTGGCTGAGAGGAGTCACACTGCTTCAAAAAAACAAGACACAACTGCAGGGCAGACCATCTGATCCAAGCACGCGCCTCCACCCTCCAACCACCGCAACAAGGAGGAGAGAGGGGGTGACTTATCTATCCGCCGCTGCTTAACTCTCTCTCTCCAGTGCAAACAAGAGAGAAGAACTGAAGATGCTACCATTACAGCTCGTCATGCCGCCTAAACACCCTGCTCTATCTCATCTCCCTCCATCTCTCTTCCTGGGAGTGAGGAACCAGAAAATATGCCAAAAGCTACAGAATAAACTAAAAAAAGATACATTTTCTTAAAAAAGTGTTCACACAGCATGAATTAGTTTACTCGAAAGTGTTGTCAAGTTCAAATTTCTTTCAAATAGTAATATTTAAAAATTTAGCAGGCGTAGTAATAATAGTTTCTGTAGAGATTGCAGGATTTTAAGTACTACAGTAGTAGTAGCAGAAAAGGTGATTGTAGTAGTATTAATTAAATCATGAGAGCACTAATAATAAAAATAATATGGGCAATTATAGTGGTAAAAGTAATAGTAGAGTGACAATAGCTGTAGCAGTGGAAGCAGGAGGATTAGCATTAGAAGGTACTAGAGGCTATATACAGTAGGAATACACAAACAATAGCAGTATTTGTAGCAGTAATGTAGCAGTACAGTAATAAGTTGTGGGAAGTAATAAAGTACATTTACTCAAGTATCGTAACATTTTGAGGGATCTATCTGACAGGTGCTTTACTGCTTGCAGGCAAACTCGGAACTGCCGGTCTGACGATGACAAGCTTCGGGCAGCAAGGGCCAACATTTCTGAAGAGTTTAGACTGAACATGAGACAAGCTATATATGACAAAATGATTTAAGCTCAAAGGTCCCCTTACTAGCTTTGAAGCAGAAGTGTTTTCAAGTCACATGTAAGTCTCAAGTCTTTAGTCCTCAGTCAAGTCCAAGTCCCTTCACTTTTTGTTTTTCATTCCTTACCAAGTCATTATGAACCCTTCACCAAATTCAATTTCATTTAAATAAATGAAAAAGGGAACCGTTGGTGACGTAAATGTCAGGAAAAGAAAGAGTTGATTGACTGCACACCTTTTTAATACCTTGGTGGGGACCAAGTCTTTCCAAGTCAAAAGCCTAAAGTCCCAGTGAAATCTCGAATCATATATGTTAAAGTCAAAGTCAACTAACAAGTCTTTTTATGTTTTTTTTTTAATCCATAAATAATCAGATGTATGATTCAAGTCTTGAGTTCAAGTCAATAATTCAAGTCCACAGTTTACAGAGCTTTCAAACGCATCTCCCTGTCTCAGCATATGGAGCTGGCTCAGATGTCACAAGTGAATGTCATCCTTGATATTTGTCCGGTGGAAAGATGCTGTTTTTACTTAGTGAAATAAAATGGCTATGATGATTTTATATACTATAAAGTCCCTTTCACACATGCACTGCAACCCTGAACTTATATAGAACTAACCCGGAGGAGCTAGATGAGAGAACGCAAACGTCCGAATCAGTTACACCGGACTTTAAACTGACTTTACTCTGACAGCTCCCTTGTACAAAATCTGTGTAAGGTCCGATTGAGCGCAAGTGTGAATGGTGTCGGAAATTTTTTGAAGAATTCACAGTGAGCGAGTGGGTGTGCTGATGAAAACAAAACAAACTCTCAGGGTGAGTTATTTACACGAAGATGCCAACGATAATGTCTAACTGGAGAGATGACGAGATTCAGGAAGGAGAGACTGTTGTTTATGACCAAATTATAAACCAGCTACTTGACCCCTGGATCCTCGCATCAGGTCCTGCTTCCTGCACACTCAGGCTTCCTGCCACCCCTCGCCCTAACCAAATAGTATATTCAGTAGGTGAGAACGTGACACACATACTCATACATGTGTGAAAGGATGTCCAGACCTGATTCTCAAGACATTATCTGGAGTTCATATGTGAAAACAGCTGAAGTGAGAGACAGTTTTTAAGGGTTAATATTCCTCTGTAGTAGCCATAGCCATAGTATAATGCTAATAGTCACAGGGAGTTCCACTTGCAGTGAGAAGAGTCACTGCTTCAAAGAGAGACAACTGCAGGGCACAGTATCTGATCCAAGCATGCGCCTCCACCCTCCAACCACCGCACCATTGAAGAGAGTATGACTACTCTATTCGCCGCAGCCTAACTCTCTCCAGTGC
>CALSBV010002302.1:926432-944974 GCA_943590825.1 Bovichtus diacanthus
CAGACAAACATGGCCCCCGAATGCTGACCAGTTAGGAATGTTTGTCTACAAGGGAGCATTCTGCATTCATTTTCTGCCCTCAGATTAACAGACATGCATTCTCTGAGCCTTTAAAAAGTTATATAGCCAAAGAGAGGGCTGAAAGTGTCAACTATTTACTCTACGTGTAATGGTTAGTTGGAATATAAGGTTGTTGAGACTTTAAAAATGCACTTCCCTCTCTAAGTTTCATGTCATGTTACTGCTCTGTGAGATCAGGATGCAGTATATTTCCCATGAAACAGGTTTACATGCTGGAAGAGTCAACTTCCTTTCAAGTCTGTTCTGCAACCAAGCAGCTGGGTGAGGGGAAGAGTGGGGGATTGTCACTGTGTTTCTGTCCCGTCCTCTAATGCTGATGGGCATGTTCTTCTGGGAAAAGCCTTCATCCTCGCTCCACATGTAGGTCACTGGCCTTTTGTGTGCGACGATGCGAGCCCACAGAGTGTTTGACGTTTCCATACCGCTCTTACAATCCCCAGGTTGTCATGGAAATACACTGGGTGGCAGTGGCAGCGAAGTTACAGTGGAGGAAAGAGCGAAGCAAAGAGAGGAGGTCAATTAGCCCGGCCTCTTTTGTGGGCGTCTGCTCACTGTGGCCAAGTCTGTTGATTAAGAGAGCTCTGGCCAAAGGGGCTTGTTGACTTCAGGAAGAAAGCAGGAGAGATTGCTGAAAAAACTGGGAAAAACCGGAGCACTATTTATCATCGAGGAGCCTCGTTAAGGACGCCGACTCTTTAATGTGGTCAAAACACATGGGTTAAAGATGTTAGATTTATGTGGCTTTACTTACTGTATTGAACTGTTCCCAAAAAGCCTGAATGGTAATCCTGAATGCTCAGGGAGTTGCTCATCTACTGAACTGAAGTGTGCAGACTGTAGTGTTGACTCTGAGCCAGTAAAAGAGCTCTGAACAACTGTTTGCACACTGAGCTCAGGGCTGATAGTGTAAAGAAACACTCTGTATGAAAAAACACACACAAACACAACTACCTTACTTTCACTCCAGCCTCCAGCTATGTTGCTGTTGTGTCTATACATGTAATAAGAGAATAACATTAATGCATATAAGCATTGTGCAAGTAAACCCTGGACACATTGGGCAAATCTAGACTTTTGCCTTTTTATTTTTACAACAGAAATCTTGCAAACGTTGAATGTAGTTAAGTAGGTCAGGGCCGTTTCATTATGTTGTGTGAACGTGTTGCTCTGGGATGCATAGGGAAATGCCTAGGCATCTCTCGCTCTGTATTTCTGTTGACTGCCACTGCTTTTATGATCCAGTTCACTGGATTGTAGTTGACCCACTCCAGCACCTCCCTGTTTTCAGCAGCTGTCAGGTTTACAAGGAGTTTGCTAAACCACAACCAGTGTTGGGGTTAAAGGAAAATTCAGTTTACTTCCTTCTTTCTTTTTTAACAACCTGTGTCGTCCTAGTAGCCCCTGTCAGGAATCTAAATCTATTTTATTGGCTTTTTGTAAGTCAAACATAGGTGTCTATTAAATAAATGTTACTTATGGTTTTATTCAGGCTTGACAGATCCTTTAGTTACACCTGCAATAGCTGATTTGTGGGCAGCGGAAAAGTTGGGAACTTGACAATGACTGGGTGTCCACATGATTTATATCTTTTGTTTTAAAAAAATAAAGAAATCCTCAGAATCAGCCTTACAAACATATCAAAGTAATACGTGAAGTTGTGGGAAATTATCTTGTCAGGTCATTAAAACATCTGCGTGGGGTTTTGGGTGGTAAGTCCCAATGGGGTCCAGAGGGTGAAGGGCTGGTTATGTGAGTCAGGTGGAAACCGGAGCTGCTAGCTGCTAGCTGCTAGGACGCTGCTGAGGATGTACACCCAGACAGAGGCGCAACATGTCCTACCTGTGGCTCAAATTGTGTGTGCCTGTGCAGCATGTCATATAGGACCACTCCCAGTTTGGTGGAACCGGCCCTGTAGGTCCAGCACTGGTATCATTCTGAGGAGATGTGGGCTGGGGTACCATAGAAGAGCTTGTACTATGAGGTGTTCTGCGTAAATTTGCTCCCCACACAAACTGTTTACCTGCATGCAACCAATGCCTGCTTAAACGTAATTGCCGTTGGCCAATACTACTCAGACTACAAACGGAAACCAGAATGCTACTGATACCAAACTCTGATTTAGATATATGTATATGAATGCAGAATCTGTTTATAGAGATTATCATGAAAGCAACTTCAAGAGGAAGCGTCCTCCAGAGACTTATCCGTTCATACGCAAAATACAAACAATAAAAGCATCAACCTTAAAGTGTCAACAGACAAAAACACAAACAATTAAACAGTGAAACACACAGACAAAACTAAAACAGACTTAACAAAAATTGCAAATAATTACAACTGTTAAATAGCCCCAACATAGCCAAGTACAGATGGTCATTAATGTCACCTAAAACATGTACAATTAGTCTCATCATAGAAGATCGGAGCATTCTTAAACATACCAAATGATGTCAAAGATCGAATTTCAGAAGGAAAATGATTCCATTCAGAGGGAGCCATAAATATAAAAGCTTGTTTTCAATTTGCTTTTGTAACTGTAGGAATAAAGAAGACAAGCTGAACAGACTCTCTCAGTTGACAAATTGATGTATAAGATACAAAAAAACTGTTTTAGGTAATGGGGATTGTTGAAGTGGACACATTCGAAGATTAGCTGCAACCAATAAATATGTCTTCTTATACTAGGAGAAGGCCAATTGAGTCTATCATACAACGTAGAATGATGAGAAAGAAAAGGAGATCCAAGGACAAATCTACATATGCTATTATACACTGCATCAAGCAGGGACATAAACAACATCACCTTAATCCAAAATTGGTAATATGGGTTGCCAAGCAAGTTTCTTTTTGACACTAAATGTAAAACAATTTATAGATTGGTAAAGGGACATCTATACTAAAGTTAGTTGTATGTATGATATGATCAATATGTGGTCTGAATATGAGTTCAGAGTCGATCCATGAGCAGTTTTTAATTTGTTCAATTGTATACAGAAAAATACCATCATTACATGTACTAGGTAAAGAATTAGATATGGATTTGAAGCTCTGTTTTGTACCAAAGAACATGATGTAATATTTTGTTTTATTTACGCAGTAATTTTTTAGATGAGAGCCAGTTCTATATAGTGTCAGTCTGCATAAATCAGACTGTAGGACAGTTTGGATTTGCAGTAAATGAAGTTTAGAGATGTATATCACATTATCATCTGCATATCATCTGCATATAGATGAACAGAGCAGTTAGACCAATTAAATGGGAGGGCATTAATAATAATAGAAAACAAAAGTTTGGACTCAACAGGTCTGACTCACCCACCTCACCTTGTAAAACAACTCTGCTTTCTATTGTGTAAATAAGAGCTAAACCATAATCATGTATTTTGAGGTATACCAACAGGATGAAGTGTATCTAAAAGAAGATAGTGATCAACCAATTCAAAAGCCTTTGTAAGAGAAATAATTTCCCCCCTGTGAGTTTGTTCTTATCGGATGCAGAAAAAACATCATTAGTACATTTTAAAAGGGAAGAAGTTGTAGAGTTATCAGATCTAAATCCAGATTGAAATGGTTATAAAATATTGTTGGTGTGAACATAATGTGCGTAGACTGTTATTTTTTCAAAAACTATGGAAATTAAATAAATGATTGATATGGGTCTGTAGTTATTAGGATCAAGAAATCCTCCTCCTTCAGGGAGCAGGGTGATCCATGCACATTTACAGATAGCTAGTAACGCATAAATGGATAAGGACAAGTTAAATAAATCAGCAGGGTGGAAACATAAGGAAATGGGCAGCTAATTTTATAAATCTGGATTCTACACCATCTAGTCCATCACCATTACTAACAATTCATTGATCGTACTCTGATCTACAGCAGGTAATATTCTCTTCAAGGAAAAGGAGCTGTGGCAGTGTAGAATATTGCCGATGCTGCCAATGAGAGATGTCAGCTGTTTTGTTAGAGCAAACCGTTGAAAAATGCTGATAAATATTTGGGCAATAGATAAAGAGTTATGCAGTAGTGTATTGTTGACTCTAGATTGATCATTAGGGAACCTATCTGAAGTAATAATAAAAGTTTTGATTCTGTTCTAGAGTTGTTTGGGTTTTTTTAATCGTTAGATAGCCATTCTTTATAAAAATTGGATGTAGCATTACGGGTCATGGTCTTGCTCATATTCCTTAACTGTCTGTATGTTTCCCAATCAGTGTGTCCCTTTGTGTGACAAAATTTAGCCCATGTTAATCCCTCTGCCTGCAGAGACTTATACATTTCGAACTAAACCAGGGAAGATGTCTTCCTTTTACTTTCAATATTTTCCAAGGAGCATGTATTGTGTACAGAAAATCCCAAGCATCACGGCTCTGTGCTGCTGCTGTTACTCTGGATAAATGAGAAAAGTCTTTGTGCACTCAAGTACAATTTTGAGGTTCTTTACTTGAGTATTTCTCTGTTATGCAACTTTATACTGCTACTCTACATTTATGTGACAGCTACCAACCTACCAGATAAAGATTTTATAGAAAACATATGATGATCTTATAGAACGTTGCATTATTATTATAGACAGTGGTAAAAGAAGTACTCTATGTACAACTATTCAATTACAAGTAAAAATACCTGCAACGGTTCAGAAAGATTTTCAGCAACACATACCTAAACTGTCATAAGTAACACATACTCAGACAGAATCATTATTTTCATTTAAAAATACTCAAGGTGGAGCTGCATTGTTTGGTATTTTAACAACCGTTCATCGCATATGTTGTGTTTGTAAAACCATAAAATAACATTTCCTCCACCTCAACCAGAAACAACATTGAAATGCTCTATGCATACTACACATTGTAATACCAGATTATAATTAGATGTATCTGATCATATATCATAACAATCTTAAAGAAGCCAGCCTGGATATAATGAGTATTTCTTCTTTTGATACTTGTGTATTTTTTTGCCGATGATACTTCTGTAACTTTACTTAAAGTAACATTTTTAAAGCAGGACTTCAACCTCCAGGACTGAAAAGTGAAGTCCCTTTAACTTGCATTCTCTCTAATATGCAGCAGGGGGTGTTTCCACTGGTTGCAAAAAGAAGTCTGATTGTATAGAAGTCAATGAGAAAATGACCCGACTTCAGACTTTATTTATTTTGTCAGTAAACATTTTCTGATTGAGTTCATGGTCACAATCTCTAGTTTCAAGTCTTAAAGCACGGTTTGCTTTAGGGAGTGGCTACCTTGTGATTGACAGGTCGCTACAACAGTTTTGGCTGGTTTGGGTGCTTACCTTGTTTTTGTCTTAGAATTTTAACTTTTTCACAGTGTGCTTTCAGTTCATGAAAGTTAATTGTAATATTTTGGTCGCCTAAAAATGTATTGCTCAGCATTCAGTTGTACATAGCTCCGCCCTTTCGTGTAACTTCTGGTTCCAAAAAAAACAAGATGGCGATGCATGGCCAAAATGCCAAACTTGAGGTTTCAAAACTGTAGTTTTATTTTTACACTGGTATTTCTATTTGTACTTACAGTAAGTAAATTATATGAGTACTCACTATCATGATCCATGTGGATGTAACATGGATGGAACAAGGTGCCAACACTGTGAGTGAACCTGTGTGTCTTCAGATGTATGATTCTGATATTCATCACAACTGTGTCAAAGTGTTTCTAGAATTCTTCTATAAGACTGTGTGTGCATGTGTGTATATGCTCACTAAAAGTCCCTTCTGGACACAATTACCATGCATTTCATATAATTTAATGTAAAGTTACATTCTATTTTCTCTGGATTAACAAGATTAATGCTGGCAACTCTGTGAGGCTGTGCAGTAGTGATGTGCAAAAATTAAGGAACAAATCTCTTTACCGGGTCAGCCTGTCGAAAGTACCAATTGTTCATGAATCGCCAACCTTTTCCACTCACCCATTCACTGTTATCGTAGGTTATTGCTTACGCTGCCTGCTACAGTGGTGCAGCTGCTCAAAACATGGGAAGATGTGAACACGGATCCAACAGATTTTCTGTGAAAAGAGTTGGATGATGTTTGAGAAAGAATATATTTATTTGATTGATTTATTTATATCATTATCTTAGTCAAGCGTGTTAGCTTGCTTACATTTGCTCTATAGACATAGACAAATCTTTCGGCAAATCATCTTCCATATTATACAGGCTAAGTGAAAACGTTGACTTGCTAGTGGCAGTGAAAGTAAAGTTAATGGATCACCAAAGCCAAATATAGCCACTGTCTAATTCAAATATGTGAATCACCAAACAAGCTTACTTAGAAAACTGATGACTTGTAATAACTAGTAATAGAAATGTTCATGTTTAAACTCAATCAACAACAGAACAAACTGCTAGAATATCTCAAAAAAGGAAGAAAGAAGGGCTGTGGCACTCAAACAAAGGTTTACATTTGGCTTTTGACAAAACTATCTCTCTTAAATACCTTTCAAATGATCCTTGTGTGAACCTGATTCAAACTCTTTTTCACCTTTTAAAATTAAAATAAAGACTTTTAACTATCACCGCATTGTGCTTCATACCGTCTTTGGGAATAACTTTATTTTTCAAGTCATAGCAACAGGAATTTGTCCGTGGCATTAGTGCAATAATTTCCTTAGAGCAGAGAGTCACACGTTGTCCCGTGAGATATAGCCTAAAGGTGTCCTGTGTCTACCGTGTTAGCGTACTTTTCATGGTCCTTCTACATCTAGATGTTGTCCAGTCAGTGTGTAAAGACCTAGGTGGCAGCTTTAAATGTAGTGGCGAAGTTTTATATATAAACTTTTAATGGGTTTTACTGCAATGCCACATCAGTGTGGCATCTGGTTTCACGCTCTATTGTTAGCGCTCAAGCTGAGTGGGATGATTATGCTGTCCAGAGAAATAACTGAGTAACATTATCTTACAGTGGACACTCTTTGAAATGCATAATGATCAGACTAATGTATCTGTTTGTTGACAAGGAAGTTATTTTAACGTGATCAAAAAGGCAACATGGAGAATTGTTATCTATCTCTATTCATCTATCTTGTTATTATAGAGTTGAGTAGCCCATTCGTATTCTGGCTTTTAGCTTTTAATTTGAGGTGGTTTAAACACAATATTACAGTAGATACCATTAGCATTTAATACATTCATAATATTATATTTTTTAGAGACTCTCCACACCAGGAAAACTACAACATCAGTATTTTTTTTCAAATGCTTAAAATGACCAATACAGTGGCCCTGCAAATAATGACTTTGGTGTCTCAGAAGCAAAGAAGGGAAGTACGGGCACATTCTTAAAACATCTTCTGAGTAAGCCATGGTGGCTCACGACTTTCTGGGAAGTCTGTGCTGCTCCCATCCACGTCTTCTACCAACAGGCAAGGTTGGTTGCTTTTAACCATGACCACAAGGTTTTTCTAAAACCTTAACCAAGTAGTTTTGACCTTCAGCATAGAGGTGACGGAACAGAAAACGCTCATATGCCAACATAATGTAAGTAACTAAGCAGAATCTGTTGAATTTAGAATTACTAATTGTGACTCCAAGTATAACATATCCCAGCACTATTGGTGATTATGCTCACACTATCAGGGCACATATTTTTGACAACAAAAATGAATTACATTGCCAGATACCTAGAAGTAAGAAAAAACATATGTTATTTTTTAGTTCGGCTGATCTGACAACGTTTGGCACATATTTAGGGAATACATGAGGGTAAATAGCCTACTTGTTATTTGAGTTACTGAGCTAAGAAACCTTAACTATAAACTTTTTTTTTTTTTTATCCATAACTGACACTCTTTAAGAACATTAATCCCTGATTGTACTCACAGAAACCTTTTTGGGATCTGTTGTTCCCTACCCATTTCTCACCAGTGCAAACACTGGTGAGTAAATGCTTGGTTTTCACAGTAAGGTCTAAGCTCTATCATGTTTGAAGGAGAGAGGAGAGAGTTGTTGTTCAGTTGGTTGAACAGGCGACGGGAGACGAGGGCTGGAGGGAGAGCGATGTCCAGGAGTTTGTCTGGAGGAGCCTTTGTTTCCTATGGGCTCTTGTCCAGTTTTTCACACTGAGAGCAGATACCTGGGTGGAATACCAATGGCTGGTCTGTCGTAATCGGTCTTTGTCTGGATCACTGGATTCTGGGCTTTAGGAATGTTAAGGCTTTACACCAGCAGTCTTACTCTCAAGCACATCAGTGTCTGTGTGTGAGTCTGTCTAGACAGCCACACTAGGCAAAATGTTGAAGGATTATGCCGGGTATGGTAAATGGACTGCATTTATATAGCGCTTTTCCAATCTTAGCGATCACTCAACGCGCTTTACAACACATCAGCATTCATCCATTCACACACATTCATACAATCAGAGGTTACAAGGTGCCACATGCTCATCAGTGATAACCATCCACACACACTCACACACTGTTGGCCATCGGGAGCAATTTGGAATTCAGTATCTTGCCCAAGGACACTTCGACTTGCTGACTGCAGAGGCCGGGGATCGAAGCACCGACCCTCCGACTGGTGGACAACCTCCACCTCCTGAGCCACAGCCGCCCAATGATAATGTTGTACTCACTCAAGTTAATTGTAAACAAGCTAACAGTTTAGCCAAACTCATTTTAATGAGTAAATGGGGTGAGCAGTAAAATTGAATGGTAAAAAGAAATAGTAATTTCCAGGAAACATTTCATACTCAAAATGATCCATCAAACAACCTTGTCAAACCCAAAGGTGCTGAGTACAAATTGGAATATTAGCTTGCACAAATATTAGTGGTTGTCCGACAGTATGCTAGATTCACCCGCTAGCATTAGCTCGGCTCGACTGTAGTGGTCCTTCTCTCGTTGTCAACATTCCTCAAAGAGTGCGACATTTAAGTGTACCTCCACTTAAAAATTATAAAAAACAACTTAGATTAACTGTTGGTTACAACATGGTCAGGCAAGAAAAACTTCAGACTGCTCATTTCTGCTGCTCCTTCTTTGCAGTGATGTTGCCATGTTCCCGGACATCCCATTACAATGCTATAATAACTGATATAAATTATGACCAAAACTACAAAAATAAGGAAGGGATAATGTGCAGCGAGCCGGTCATTGTTGTGAATTGAACCCCGACAGGGAGAGCAGGACTCCCCCTGAAGGGCTACTTACTAAATTAATCAATGATTTGACTCAAAATATATTTTTTTCTATTGATTTGATAATGATCGTATGACGTCTGTTAGATTCTTCTGTGTAGCAACGGTTGGAACTGCGGCATTAGCAATGTAGCCCTGTAGCCTTTTTAAGATTAGCAATTCATATCATGTCAAACTTTGACAAGTGTCGACATGTCCCAGCCCTCATAGCTTTGTAACTGGCAGTCGATAAGTAGGGATTTTAAATAGATGGATAAATTGAGCGCAGCACTGGTTGAGTTTTTATGCCCCGTAACTGTCACAGTCTGTTCACATTTTCCATTAACCAGTCTGTAATCTCTGCCACAGCCCAGCTCGTGTTCCCTTCAGTTTTACTTCCTGTCTGTCTTCTTCTGCAGGTTTCTCTGTCCTCCAGCTCTTTGTGTCATAAAACTTCTCTTGCTTTTTCTGCGCTGTTTTCTTGTTCTTGTTCTCTTTGTCTTTTTTTTACTGGGGAAAGTTCAGCCATCATGAATCTGAAGTTTTCTGCTCCCCACATATATGAACATTAATATTCCAAAAAATATTCCATGCTGTTTTCTGATGGAGTAACGGAAAACAAATGTGTTCTTTTCTCCACAGATGACTTTTTTAATTCATCATCAGACTTCTTTCTGCGGATTGATATGATTGGACGTAGAATGTTGTAATCAGAATCGAGTATTCAACTAAGCCGTGTAATAAATTGAAATAAACTGGAGTGATACTATAATAAATCAAACCATCATTCATCAGAACAAGTGTACCTAATAAGTCATGCTGTGTCTAAATTAAGTAGTCATGATATGCATGTCAGTGATGGAAAGTAAGTGATTTGCTTAAACGACAGGTGTCCTCATTGTATTTCAGTCAGCCATGGTGTTTAATACGTGCTTCTCGGACCATAGCTTCTTTCTCTTTCGCCCAAAAAACTAGATTTGGGATCCATTTTTTAATCTTTGACTTTACCTAGTCATCAATCTGTTAATCTGCAAATCCCCATGAAAAGCATGTGGCAGGTGTATTGTGACTACAGATGTGTTTGTTCTCGCAAGACACACAAAAGCTTTTCAAACATGTTGGACAAAACCACCCGGTGAAAGCCATCCAACAGACAAACTTAACGGTTTACTGTACACTGATTACATGAGTAGAACTAATCTTTTATAGACTATGAAGTACACCAATAAAACAGATCTACATACCATTCTAATTCACTTTACAGTGTCCTATAGAAGGCATAAAGAAGGGCAATGTGGTAAAAATGTCTGCCGCCCTGCTGCTCTTGATGAACTCTCTGTGCCAAATGCTTGACACTGCTTGCGTAAGTAGGGTTCTTTTAAAAAAATTACTGCATTTGCATGACAAAGGCAGATGGCTTCAGGGTACTAAAGAGGGAGGGAGGGTTTGGTGGTCCGAAGGAAGGCAGGAGACAGACTGGGACTTGGACAGACGCACTGGGATTGCTGGCTCTCTCCCAGTCAGGAGACCAGAAACTCTGCTGGATATGCTGGATTTTAGGGGGTACTGGATGAGTCGAGACCAGATTTGGGTTTGAACATGGAGGTTGTGCCTAGATTCCTCAAAGAGACTTCCTGCTGCTTTAGAGGAAAATGGGGAGAGTGCAACAATGAATTTGAACATTCACTCTAGAATTTTTGAAAACTACTTGTTGGAGATTGACATACTATTAGGGTCTGTCTAGTTTACTTTGTGACTTTTTTGTCGATCTGGATCAAGTGGGAATATTATTTTCCAAATAAGATCAGTGGTTTATTTCAGCTGGAGACTACACTGGCATAGAGATGACTGCAGCCCTGCATACTGGACTCATGCTCTTCTCTTTTGTGGTAATAACAATTATGTTCTGCATAAACCATGCAAATATGTTCATTTTTAACTTGTATTATGATTTTATTGTGTTATTTGAAAATGATACTCAGTGCATCAATTTTGGAATATTTTGATACAACAATGATAACTGTATGTATTAAAAATGGCAGATAAAGTACAACTTGTGCATGCTGCTTACAAATGCTGAACAACAACTGTAAAAATAATGAATAAACTTAACTTTTCCTCCTTTAGGTGGTATGTGAGAGTGAGCCAACAAATTCTGGGCCAGACAGAGTGGGGGCTTCACATGGTGAGAATGGTAATTCCTTTTAGTGGCTATTTAGTGGCCAGCAGTTCCAATTGATAGTACTGACTTCCCTTGTTCATCGATCCAAAAAACATGAAATACTTATTTGATTGATGCCTCACTATGTTTCATTCATGCTTCTTGTGATTGTTTTCTGTGTCTGACTCTCCAGGACAATTCAAATTGGTCCATCTAACTTCTTATTCGGCCTTTCATCTAGTCAATGACTCACTGGCATTCTCCAGGGCTGACAGATTCTGCAGGGGCCAGTTCAGCTCCCTTGTCACCGTAGAACAGTCAGAGGACAGAGAGGGAGCCTTGGAGTTGCTTCGCCAGACTGGACATCGCTCGCCCATCTGGGTCAGGGATCCCAGCAAGGCAGCCTCCAAGCCTGTGGCCCTCTCCAAACAGTGTGAGTGCATTCAGTGGACCTACAACCTAATAAAGTTGAAAGAAATACAAAACAAATAAGGTACAATGTAATCAATTACCTCTTCTGCTCTTGTTTAGATTTACAGTTCTCAGCTCTAAACTTCCCAAGTGAATCCCGCGAGGGCTTCGCTCATGTCAACATGTCCTTTCCCGCCCTGTCCGCTGTCAGTGTGTGTGTTCGAGTTCAGTGGAACCCAGAGTGGAATGAGGTGTCCACCATCTTCTCCTACGCTGCACCTGTGTTCACCAATGAGTTCCAGCTAAGGGGCCAAGTGGACATGCAGGGACGCATCCTTCTGGCCCTCATCATCCACGGGAAGCACCTGCCATATAAGGCGTCCTTCCCCAACGACGGAGCTTGGCATCACATCTGTGTTGTGTGGCGCCAGAGCAGCGGCCACTGGGCTATCTATGTGGATGGGGAAAGGAAAGACATGGGCTCAGGCACAGACACCTCCAGGAATATCTATGGGGATGGGATACTCATTTTGGGTCAGGATCAAGATTCATTTGGAGGAAATTTCACAGAGCCCTTTTTTTGGAAATATTACTGACCTGAATGTTTGGAATATGTCTCTGGAAACCAGGCATGTCAGTGCCCTCAACGCATGTTCACTCAAGACCCATGAAGTGCTTTTTAGTTGGAATCTTGACCACCTAAGCAGCCACCCAGTCGTCAAAGAGGTGCAGGTCCTTTTGTTTTGCCCAGGTAAGATACCATTCTGTCCCATTTTAGGAGCTGTCTCTTTCAAGTCAGCAAGTCATCATGCACATTAAGAAATGCTGGGTTGTTTTATCTACCCGAACGCTTGTTTTAGCCTGCTGGGTCATTTTACTGCGTTATTTCCGCACCACTGGGTAGTTTTTGTGCAGCCCATCTACCGCGTTAGTACCTGAGTCATTATCAGTGATAGTTAAAACAATGCAGATCTAACTGTCCTCTCTTCCACTACTACCATGTGTTCTACCTACCAAGCGGCTAGGTCACTTTAACCCAACTGCTGGGTCATCAGGGTGGCAAAAAGCTTTGTTTTGTCAACCAATGGTATGTTCGACTCCTACAACCACAGCAGTCCTCCAACGTAATTAAAGAAAGGTTTTTCTCCTCTTTTGTACCTACAAAGTCTTTACAGTGGAGACAGAAAAGATACAGGCCTAATAGTGACTTTGTGGAGCGAATAAATGATGAGACTCTCCTTGCGTCCAGGCTGGCTTGTAGCTTTGTGTTTATTATTGCAAGTATTTATGATTTGCATTACCAAATCTTTACTGTATTTGGAATTAGTTATTATTTTATATACAGTCGAATTAAATATAATTTTTAACAGATTCTAATGAAAGAAAAGATGAAAATAATAATAGCCCATTTATGAGGTAAAACTAACATAAGCATTCTAATCAATATGAACCAATATTTGGGTTGATTAATCAACCCGAGTTGTTGGGTTAAATGAACAACCCATCTTGCTGTGTTAGATTAACCCCGTGTGTGTTGGTTGGTTGGTTCAGACTGAATATAACCCTTATTTAAAAACACAAGGAGCTTCATTGGCGGGGGCGGGGCGTGTTTCAGGTACCACTTGTTAAAAGTTGAGCCAGGTTAAACTTTTTTGCCGGCCGGCTCTGCGTTTTATTTGCCAAAGCATTGCAATGGACCTCCAGCTGTGTCATTCAAAAGAATGAGGAAACTATATTTTGGAATAATGTTAGTCTGAATGTTGCCTCATTTGGAACGGAGGCACAGGATTGCCCCACTAGTCTTCAGCCCTCAGACAACCAAACCAGTAGAGGACAAAGCTTCACAAATCACTATATTATTTGTTGAAAGAAATGATGTTGAGTTTGAAGTAGGTGATGGTGGGGTGTTCTGTTCTGTAGACTCACTCTAGTCAAGAAAGTCATGGTGAGATCACACATAGTTGGAGTTGTTTAGTCATTCTTTTTGGCAGTTTTGGCAACATTTCTTTAAGTAATTATAACATTGCACTCATGACATTATTTGCTGACGGGGCAAGAATTACAAGTCATAGAAAACCTGTATTACTGAAAATGATTTCAAAGAGACAACAAAGGCAAAAGGTGAAATTATTACTAAAACCGTTATATTACCCAAATAGTTTAAAGACTACCTGGTTTACTTGACCAAATGTATTTTCCAAAGTTGTTGATCCTGTTAAATAGTAGTATTACTTAAAGATATTTCAATTGCGCTCACTTTTTACCTCTAAAATATTCTGGTTTGACTGTTGCTTTGTGTCTGATTGTCTGACTGCTCGTTGTTCTTGTCTCTTTGGACTTTGTTGTAGCGATGTCGTGTTCCAAATCTCAGTTTCTCAATTTTCTTTTTGTGAGTACAATTATCAGAACTGATAGACTTTGACTTTTTTCCTTTATTTCCAGTCTTGATTGATGCTCATACTGCGTCTTTGCATCATGCTTCTATCAAAAAGCAATTCTAATTCCACTCGAATTCTCTAACTTTGAGGAGTGTAACTTTACCAAAAGTGTCCATGAAACAAACTGCTTGTGATGAAATTCACTACAAAATGCTTTGAAGCAAATGTTTTCTTGATCTTTAGGACCAAAGAAACCAAAATATAACTGTGCCCTCACTCACCTTGCTTTGACTGTGACATGAAAATGTATCTCTGTCTACTCATCATGCATCAGTCATTCATCATTCATTAGAATGTATCTTCCACTTTTGTATATTTTTGCACAAAGCATCCTAAAAAAGTTGTGTCTACCTGTGACTGCTGTGTGCAGTACTGAATGTAGTTCATTTTCTGACCAGACTGTTTATTCTACATGTCAATATCACAATGTGTGTGTTCTTTTCTTGCTTTCTTCATATTTTGTGATTCTTGTTACAGTATGTGTTCATATTTTAAGCATTTGTTTTCATTCATAACGTTCTCTGTGGGAAAATGTGTTTTATTGCCCTGTTTTCTCACTTGTTGTGTTCCAATCGGTGAGGGGAGCATTTCTCCGTGCCCGTATCTTACTTCTCAAGTCATTCATGATACATTCCTCCCTAAAGAGGCCTGAGCTAGAGACGCCTCTAGCAACACATTAGGATGAGTGCCTGACAAAATGAAGGGCAGTGAAGTGAGTCAGAGAAGCAGGGAGAGGATGGAGGGGATTCCCACAACTCCAGCAGTGCAGGAGCAGCTTGGCGCTGAACAAGAACTCCCACAATGCCTGAGTTTATATTCCTCTAACAAGATCCATGCAGTCAGGTTTTTTTTTTTTTTTCAAGCTTGAAACGTTTTCAGTTATTCCTGATGTTCGTTGATATTCCTAAATGCCATTGTTCTTTGAAATCTCATAATCACTTCATCCATCGTTGATATTTTTCACCAGTGATGACATTTTGCCCATACTGCAGCTAACTCTCGTGTCATCCTGTGTCACTGTGTGTGTGAATGTGCGATCGTATGAATGTGTGAGCAGCATTGCACCAGCAGATGGAGCTGCAGGGCTGCAGGACACTGCAGGGCTGGTCCGACCAGCTCCCACTGTTAGGCCTGGCAGCCTGCTCTGATCCACTCTCCTTCATCTGCGTGAGTAACAGAGGTGAGCCTCGTACACTGTACACACAAACAGATCAGGCAGTGTCTCCTAATGGTTAATATAGATGTAACTGGTGACTTGATATATTGACTCTAAGGTTCATGGTGTAGCCTGTGTGAAGAACTGGGATTAATAGGACAAACACTGTAGTAGAAGTTTACTTTATTAGGATCCCCATAAGTTATTACAGCAGTAACTAACTATTCTTCCTTTGGCCCACACAAAAGACAGGATCTACTGTACCAATGCAGTGAGAACTGTTGACTTGATTTGCATTAGAAACAAGGTCATTTCATGAATTTCTACCCAGGGTCATATCCAAGATTTTAGAAATACTGACACCCCCACAGGAAGTGTCGATAAGACGCAAGAAAAACATTTTACTTTTCTATTGTATTATTTATTCTTTCATTTGTTCAATATTTGTTATAATTACAAGTCAACATATCCATGATATCATGTTGACTGGTTGCAAGTCTAATTAATGATATCGACAACTAATTTCTCACCATAACAGAATTCTAGATAACTAAAATGAAATTCTGATTGGTCAAAATGAAAGTATTGATAAAATAGTTAGAGTGTAACAGAATTGCATTTCAGATATCTAGAACTACTTTTCCGATATCTGAAATACAACTGTAACTAGAAAATAGTGTATGTGTACTAGTAACAATTATATTTAAGATATCCACAAGTCCTTTAATAACTAGTCAGAAGAACATTTTAGATATCAAAAAAGGAATTTTACACTCATCAAAATAAAGCTCATTGTAGATATCTTTAATGACGTACAAACATGACTAAAATTAAAAGGTAATTTGGGCTACATATCTGAAATGCTATTGTTGATATCTGAAAGGGAAATTACCTTTCCATTAGACACAATCCTTTTTCAACATGTGGAAATTTAATTGTAAATATCTCTTTTCATTATTCTTACTAGCGACTAAGGAATTACTGAGATCTAGAATTAAATAAAAAATATTTCTAAAGTAGTTTTGACTAGTCAAAATGTAATTTCTGGATGAAAAAATTTAATTGTAACATGTCAAAATTGTTTTCCAGATATCTTCAAATAACATGTTCACTAACTAACTAAATTGCTCATAGTCAGCCCTCGTGATTAAATGTCTTGCCAAAATAGGTGATGCATATGGAAACTTCATGGAGTGACATGAAGTAAACTGACCATCTGAACATGTTGAATAGGGAGTACGTGAGAAGTTTACAGACATGACGTGAAGCATTAGATACGTCATTTCATTTTGGATGAATAGTGTTGACCTGTTTCTGAAAGTAACTGCTATAGTGACTGATAAGATTTAGAGTACACATGTATATAATATGTGTCTGCTGCAACCAAACTATATGTGAGCGGTGAGTGAGGGAAACCCCCCCATCGACAGGGAGGTCAGAGATCAGGCTCTGTTGGGAGTGCAGTGCTTTATTCTGGACGCTTCAGCAGGCTCAGGGTTGAACTCTTCCGGCTGAAGGATGAGTTCCTTGAGCAGCAGAGCATCCTGCCATTACATCATCCACACTGACGCTATGTTGTTTTTGGCACAGAGCGTTACCTGAAGATGAAGCAGATGAGTGATTCTCAGAACTCCCAGCCCACAGCCTTTATGAACCACATGATGAAGCTTTCCAACCAAACCCAGGTAGACAAGCTATACATCTTCATGCAGCATACCTTTCCCTTCTTTTCTCACTTCCTTAAAGATTTCAGTACTTTAAATGGTCTGTCGTTCAAGGCTTTTTGCTGTCAAATGATGTATTTCTCTGTTCACCACACCTAACATTGAGATAATGCAACTTAAATCAAGCCATGTAGAGTGTTTTAAGGTGCATCCTGCGTGAAAAACGTTTTCTTTTTTTTCTTTTTTATTCGGTAGGGCCTACACCATTCTGCATTGATAAAGAATTCATTTGAAAATCTTTAAGACTTAAGATGACAATTATTTTGTAATAGAAATACCGATTCGATGAACTTAATGTCCTAATAATTTGTAAGTATGTGGAACAGACTATATTGATTGCATAGAAGAGTAAATAGCACAAACCACGGAGAAAAAAAAAGAAAATGATCTGCTACTCCTCCGATGAGGGGTTGCCGATGCCGATAATTCCCTGTAGACATCGGATGTCAGATATACTGTCAGATAATACATCTTAGGACAGGCAATCTAATCAGTCAGTTCGAGTTAACGGCTCTCCAAGTATACTGGAAAATTATGCAACAAATATGTAATCAAATAAGCAAAATGATATCCATCATATAAGAGACTGAGTAGTCCCTAATGTTCCTAATCAAAATGAAATGAAGACACAGGTTTTGGAGTGGATATATGATGATAAAATGAACGACGTCCTGCGTCTCTGTCTCCACCTGCAGGCAGTGCTGGGGCAGCAGCCGTCAGGGCTGAGCAGCCTGGCCCAGGCGTCCGCCCTGCTGGACGTCTCTGTCCAGGCCCTGGAGGACACACAGCAGGAGGGACTGCAGCCAGCAGACATGGTGTCCCTCATCCAGCTGCTGTCTCTGGCTGCTGACGTCCCCACACAGCCACTAACGGATGCCACCAACTGCAGCCAGCACACTATCCAGGAGCTCAACCAGCACTTCATCAGTGTCGCCGACAGCATCATCAATGAAAATAACGCCCTCAAGTGGCAGGCCATCAAAGAGGTAGCACATTAACAGCATATTCTCACTTGTTTTCTTTAGCCCTGATGCATGTAGAGTTTCCAAATATGTGCAGTTTGCGTATCGTTTTCACATCTGACATGAAATATCATAGATTTAGAAAGGAGATCCATTTTGATCATTTCTCCAGGAGAATGAGGGAATATCACTACAGTTCTATGTGTAAAATAGGCTACTATAGCACAATGTTTCTTTCAGTCGTGACCCAATCCACTGCATTAAAGGCCGTGAGCTCTAACACTCGGACAGACATTAAAAAACCTCATTTAAAAAATCCACAAGGTGATAGATTTTGAAATGACGGAGGTACTTTCACCATACTCTTACTGATAGTGTTTAAATGAACTGTCAATCAAGGTGACAGACAGACAGAGACAGACAGACAGATAGATAGATAGATAGATAGATAGATAGATAGATAGATAGATAGA
>CALSBV010002302.1:953943-994102 GCA_943590825.1 Bovichtus diacanthus
GTGTGTGTGTGTGTGTGTGTGTGTGTGTGTGTGTGTGTGTGTGTGTGCGTGTACGCGCGTCCTGTCTTTACTACATTCAGCCATAAATTCAGTTATTTTATAGGTGCTTTCACGTTATCGCTTCCATCTAGCAGTGTTCAGCACTTAACAACATGGTCAGTGTCTAAATCATGACATGTGCGAGCAAACAGTGAAGTTAGGATGGTAACTTAAAAGTTTCTGCCATTCACTGAACAATCCTAATTACTGAGGGCAGTTTGAAGGCCTCTTTGTAACACATGTACATCCTTCGTCTTTGTTAGAGGACCTTGAAAACATATTTCTGACTGGCCATGGAACCCAGTTCTGTTATTTCACCACATCTTACAGAGTACTTTTGTGATTTCTAATCAAGTTAAGGCATAAGGCTGGCCATGCTTCCCTGACTGTCAACAAACCCTGTGAAAAGACTCAAACCAAAACGTATTAGTCCGTCTCTCTAACTAGCCTGCCCTGTCTGGCTCTCAGCCTCAAACCCATACATGCCTGTTTAGTCATAAATCTTTGAATATGTGTCACACACACAATCATCTTGTCTTAAGAAAAGGCTCATCAATTTCCTAAAACACCTAGTCACTGCATTTCTTTTATCTTTTAAATTTTTAATCAAACTTTACTCAAACAGTGATGGAATAATCCATATCTGGTGCTCTAATGAGTTTTTCGTGTCAGCAGGAGTGTGTGTGTGTGAGATTGAGTCGGAATAAACTACAATGTGTGTGGTCATGGCATTGATGTGTTTTAATAGTTTGTGGAAAACAATGGAGCTCTATCGCTCAGAGGATGAAGATATATCAGGCTTTGAAACACACACGATACTTGTTAGTGGATACATTCATTGTTCCCTTCAGAATGAGCCGGCTTGTAGTAAAGAGACATGTTTCCTTTGTTATTGCACTATTTGTATTTCCAAATAGCTACAACTCTGCTTTAAACGTAACACATCATTTATTATTGCCAGTCGGAGGCTGAGCAGCAAAACACAATTTCCCTTTTCATTGTGTCAGGTCTGTCTATGTTGCTATGGTTACAGGATTATAATACAAACTTTTAATTCTGCCACAGTATAGTTATGTATGCAAGAAACATGTACAACACCTTCGTCGCTGATGCTAACTATGGTACAGATGACCTCTCTTTGATAAGCAGGTGCTGCACTTGTGGCAAAACATATGAATATGCCTTAAAGGGTCATTAAATATCCCACACGCTATGTGCAGTGTGTATTAATTGCATTTTTCTTTCAATATTTTGAATGTGTTAATGAGGTTAAAAACAGCACACCAGAATTACAAGTGTGTCTTATAATTTAAAAGAGACTTGGATCTCTTTTCATATTCAGCTAAAAAGTCCTTCAATCCAACATGCAGCAGAAAGAACCAAACCGGCAGGTGGGTTCGAGCCTTCTTGCTGTGAGATGACAGTACTAACCACTGCACCTCCAACACATAAGATGGGTCCAAACTGCACAGAAGAATCACGCTTACACATTAGGCTTTAGATTCTGCATGTCCCTTCTTTATTTTCTCGGTGTTACATTTCTCCAAATTTAGTTTTTTTGAATTTGTCTATGTCTAATGGAAATGTCACAGCGCCATACCCCTCAATCTCGCTGTGTCTCTCCATTTCCTCACAAACAGACCGAAAGTAGAGGTCTGTGACAGCTCTAGAGTGTTACGTGAATTCAGGAGATTAGAGGGAAAAACAACATTCAAAAATAAAAGGCAAGAGAGGGAAATGAGTGCCGGCTTTGTCCTTGCAGACACAGTGCAGTCTGAAAACTCAATCTCTCTGCCCAGGTGCAGCAGTGTGACAACAATAGTGGTTTGAACAAAGGCAACCTTTTCTGCCTTGCCCCAAGAAATGGTTATTGGCCGTATAAGCACAAGGATTACTGAAAGGATTGCAATGGAACAGGAGTGAATGACTGTTGTAGGCGGTAAAATCTATAGCCTCGCTGTGCAGAGATGTTTGAGGATTCAACGAGGAAATAATCAAACCTTGAAAACTTTACCTTGCTGGCTCCTTCTGTCGGCCTATACTTGTGTTTTGTAAAATGGTCAACAAAGGGAAGGTATACGGAGCACTGAGGACTCAAAAGGTGCGACCACACAGTGTGAAGTTTTGTTTCAGTGGTAGACCCCATTGTCCTGCATCTGTATTTGAGTGTTCTAGTGTGTACAGTAATTCATGCACACACTGCATACACATTTCTGATTCAAGTTTGTGCATTCTGTATGTGCCTGCAGGGCTGTGACCCGTCCAGTTCTCATCCTGCTGCCGGTGTTGGGTCTGACCTGGCTGTGCGGAGTGCTGGTCCATCTGTCGGTAGTAGTCGCCTATGTCTTCATCGCTCTCAATGCCGTCCAGGTAAACAAGCAGACTCTCCCTGTTCTCATAGTCTGGTTTTCAACAGACAGCCAGACAGACACAGTCAGAGACTAGCTGGTGGACATAATGGAGAGCCAGATGTTTCCCTCAGATGTTGGTGGAATCGAAATCAGAGTTAAAAGAGAGAAAATATTGGACCGACACTCATCAGTTTGACACAAACACGACTCTAAATAAATGATAAGGCTGCTGGATGTGTAAATAAGCGACTGTTTGCTAAGTTCGCCATATCAATTTCAAGGTGATTTCAATATGTTTACAGCTTGTTTCCACTTCCCCCAAAAAAAACATTAGTGACAGATGTGACTTACATTGAAGTACAGGGACAGTCCCCCTGGATCAACTATGGGGTTAAGTGCCTTACACAGGAGCACATTGTGGCAACCTGGTATTGAACTCACGACCTTTAGAGTGTTCTATTTGAAAGGCAGACTACTAGACCAATAGACTACAACCCATATCCATGTTCCTATATGAATAGCAGCCTGGCTACTGTCCAAAGCCAGCAACAACCATAAGAATCCCATTTTGGACTAGAAACCCTGATCCGAGTGCAATGCTAAAAGCGGAGTAAAACATTAATAAGTAGCACATTTGTGTTACTTATCTGATCTAGCTTAGCAGAAAGAAAATTTTTTATCACTCTCGCCCTTCGCCTTCTGTGCCTCTTCCGTGAATAGGGCTCTTTTGCCGGGTAGAGTATCCACAGTTAACTGGGGTTAGCTACTGTAAGATATTCTGTTGAGTTGCCTCTGAGCGAAACGCTCTGTGCAGCAACGCAGTGTATACGTCTAGGGCTTTTATTTTGAAAGGTAAGAGTTAAGTTTACAATGTGGGAACTATGAGGAGTTTGCCGTCTTGGTTTAGATTACGAAGCCTCCGTGTTATTATTTTATTAACTTCACAAGTATAGGCGCAACTCAAGCGCTATCCTGTTTACTTCATAAAGATAAGTTAAAGCAAAAATGTCACGTTAAGTATGATGAAAACCGACCGCATAACTGTGGAAATATTTGTTTCTGTTAACTGTTTATGCAGTGACATAATCACACAAATACAAATACACACACACACACACACACAAAAAAAAAACTGCAGGAATAAATATTCAGAAATATATTTTTGCGTACTTTTGGAGTGTTTGTTTTGCACCTGGCATTTCCTCAGAGCTCTGTCTGGAGCTCTGAATAACTGAAGGTACAAAAGAGGACACAGGGTCTGTATTTGCAATTGATTGACCCAGAATGCAACTCGTGTGTGACGTTCATGAGTTGCTTTCCCGAATTTCACTAGAATGGTCTCCTTTTCTCTACAAACTAAAATATACCATCAGAATAGTTTGAAAGATGCTATAACCATCGAGGTAGTCAGATATTTTACTTAAGTAAAAGTAGTATTGCAACAGTGTAAAAATACTTACAAGTAGAAGTCAACACTTTACTTAATATATAATATATTATTTGGATTATAATTATTTAATTTTGCCAAAGGATCAAATAAGTTTGATCTTAACCTATGATATTAAATTTAATGTAAATAAATCATTTGTTGATTATGTTTTGTATATTCTGTATCTGAATCTGAATCTGAATCTGCATCGTCAAAGTAAGTAAAGTTACCAAATAAATGTAGTGGAATAAAAGGTAGTCTGAGCTGTAGTGGAGTAGAAGGAGAATAGTAGACGGCTTGTTTGTGCACAATCGTGTCAAAGCTCTGTATTGTGTGTTTATGTGGGATTACCTGGTGTTGTGTATGTCCATGCAGATCTTTTTTTTTGCACACATGTAATGTCTTTATCATATGCAGTTGTGACTCTACAACTGTGTGCATGTGTGTGTGTGCGTGTGTGTGTGTGTGTGTGTGTGTGTGTGTGTGTGTGCATGCGTGCGTGTGTGCGTGGGAGTTGGCAGAGAGTTCTTTGAATGGCAGGTCATACCACATCTACCTCCATCTCTCTCCCCCTGAACACAGCAGTTACTTCCTCTTCACTTACTTCGACTCTTTTCCACACACCGTCCCTGTTTTTATTGTCCTTTCCGTCCATTCTGTACATCTCTCTCTCTCTCTCTCCCTGTCTTTTCTTACCCCACCCACCCCTCCGTGCTCTTCCCTGGTCTTTAATTAATCAAAATGAGCTAGCCCCTGGGTGACCCCCAGAGAGCTGCTAGTTAATTTAGATTTACTGCCAGTGTCCAGCTGAGGGCAGATAACACTACAGTAGGAGTTCTTCCTCATGTAGGTAGGAGGATGATGCTGGGCGAGCCCATCCTCTTCTCACAAAACAAAAAGTTATTTTGCTCGGCTGCTTCAACAGTCTATAAAAGCAAAGTCGACGGAGAGAGTCCAAAGGCCGAGAATACAGAGTGTGAGCTCGTAGGGCAAAACAAGGCTGAATAATAAGATCCAGCAGAGGTGATGTCCCAGTCTCACTTCTGAATTATTTTGGGCAGTCTCATTTATTAGTCATATTTTTTAGATTTTTCAATTATTAGGGAGGAGTATACACACTGCAGTATGGCTACTATTATTCTGTTACTGGCTGTTTACATTAGTATTATGACATTATATCCAATAATTAAGGTTAAAATAATAAAATCTTCCATGATAGAACTTTTTCAAGTACAATTCTGTTCCCGATGCTACAGAGCCGAGTCTTTGTTCAAATGTTGCATTTCTACTGTGCTTAATTACATTTCAATTACTACATTTCTTGCGACACACACTTAAGCCTCTGTCTACTGCAGATTCAGCAAAATAGACAATTTAAGTAAGTTGTTTTTCTAGGGAAAGACACAACACTCGATCAGCAGTCACCATAGTCTGCAGCGTGGAGAGCATTTATAAATAACAAAGCCATGAAAACAAACATGGAGTTAGATTAATGTGTCCTAAAGCTCCTTCAACAACAGCTCCCATATCTGACTGTGTTTACTTGGGCTCCACCATACTCACATCACTGACTTAATTATTACACATTATCTAAACATAGAGCTGCACATACTATATCTGCTCCAAAACAGCAGACACAGCAGGCCCTCAACTCCTGTGATCCCGTAGACAAACACTTGAAATTACCTGTGTTTGTGTTTTCATGACAAGAGACCATGTGAGTTGTGAAAAGGTGGGATTAGCGTGATGTTATAGAACTGTAAAGGCTCTCAGGCTTTAGTGTACGGAGCGCCTGACTTTGACACAGGAGATTGCGATTTACATCCTGTGTCTCGCCTTGTCTTTGAACAATGACATTAATCGCCTTCCGTACATACCAAAGTAGTTTTAGTTTCCTAAACTGAACCAAGCCTACATGTAGCCGTGGCAGAGCAGAACACACTCAATACATTGTTTTTTGTAAAGCTCATACATGTTCTGGAAGGCACTGACAAACCATGTTATCTTAAACATATATCAGTTGTGTGATTTAGTTTGGAAGGCTGGAAGTCTAAATGACTGTGAGGGTACTTTGCAGGACAGAGAGTCTGATTCAGACCACAAAAGGGCTTTTTCTTTAAAAAAAAGGGTAGCTAGAGTCAGCGACTTCTGTAACTTTCTGAAAACAACAAACTGACTTACACCCAATTAGAAAGTAAGCAGGGTTTAACACTCTGAATGTCTTCCAGAAGAGACCGTCATCCCAGTATTTAAAGGATTGTTGCGTCTCGCTCCCTCTCTACGGTGGCAGGCTTTTCACACTGCTTGCAAACTCTTCTGCCTTCCAACGTGCTCACATACAAACTAGTCCTTTTCAAGCATAACTCGGTCTAAAGAGGGGTGGGCTACTACTACTGCATTGGAACATTTATGGTTGGATGAAGTCACATTTTTTTATATTGTCCCCATTTCTTCAGTACATCAGTGGACATACACTTCTTTCCAAATCCCATTTCTAGTACACATTGTAGAGATCCAATTTGATTTTAGTCTAGCTAAGAGTTGAGTGCCGCACCCTGCTGAATCTGACTGAAGCTCATGCCAAAGGGGAGTAGAGAAACCACACACATGGAGAGCATGAAGAGATATTTTGCAATGCACGTTCCTCTTTTTGTTGGTAAAGAGAAAAGAAGAGTTTGACTGAGAGTGAGTGGAGCACTAAATGGACTTGATGAAGATATTGTCAATACAAGCTGTATGAATGGAAATGGAATTTATTCTTCTCCACTTCCACCTTTCACATGCCTCATGTGCCTTTCTCCTGTCCACAGGGCCTGTATATCTTCTTAGTGTATGCTGTTTACAACAGTGAGGTAAGGAGGCATTCAGTCCATTGTCAACACTGCTGCCTGTCACCACTGCGGCAGAATATCAGAATGTATCTTTGTACGGTATGTGAGGCTGCCAGCCTTTTGGACAAACCAGTGGGTGTAAACACTGCTTCTCATTTAGGTGAGGAATGCCATAAAGAGGATCAAAGAAAAGAGGAAGGCCTTATCTTTCACGGTGAGTGAGTAAAAAAGAACACAGCCGTGATCCGGTCCATCAGTACAGGACAGAAAATAAATTCCCTCTTTACAAATGCTTATTTTAGTGGAACTCCGACTTTGCTTTTGTGTGGACATTTTTTGTTTTCTTTAGTAATACAGTGTAGTAAACTAGTCCACATATTGTACTTAATTATTAATTCATCACTTTGAAGCACTTCTTTCCCGTGTATGTATTTTCAGAACTGTTCCCAGCCAACAAGCTTCCTACCTTCCCAGAGGGCCCCGATTACCTCCTGGGGCCGCAGTCCACCGACCCCCTCCAGCCCTGAGACCAGTGAGACTTCTGGACCCACCAGCTCCACCTCCACATCATTGGTCATCAAGAACGGTACAGGCCGCATAAGCTGGGGTTGTGTGCTGATTCAGTGGATGTGTGGGTGCTGAAGCATTACTTACTACTCGGGAAGGGGAGATATTTTGTGAGGATTTTGTGGACCTTGGTCAAATTGTATGTGTGTCATTATTCACCAAAGGACTGCACTGAGGCACCCCTGTGTGTTTGGTCCAACGTAATATGTATTCTCAGTGTTTAGAGGGTGCAAAAAGAGGAGGGAACGGACGTGACTGACGTCTGTGGCAGGAAACTGTCGGAAATTGAACGTGTTAGAAAAAGCAGGTGTTCAATGTGTCATGTATTATACAGACACAGACAGAGAGCGACTATAGCTGTGTGCAACCTGGTTCTATCAGTGGAAAACCGAAAATACCCGAATTTTATCATAGCAATGCAAACACCTGGTTTTCGCACAGCTTTACATTTCTGCTTCCCATAGTTGTTTTTTCCTGATTCAGTCCAGTGCGATATGATTGAGAGGTTAAAATTTTTACCAATTTTTTCATAGCTGCAGGCATTGTCGTTTCCCCCTATTATCTAGTTTGCACCCTCATTTACTATATAGTGCACTATATTTTCTGCCCACCATTTTATTTTACGGTCCAAATTCTGAATGAAATATCTGCTCCAAAAGTAGAGTCCATGACATGGACTAGTTGTAATGAACTGAAAAGACATTTGGTTTTGTCACTTATCACTCAAGTGCTCTACTCCAGTGCATTGTCAGTCTCATCTCAAAATCCCATTCATTGGAATGAAGCTCAACCTTTTTTTTTTGGGAGATTTTTTGGATTTTCTACCCATTGTAAGTATCTTCACCTTTTCGATAAATCCCTGGACTGTTCCTGTCGGTCTGGATTGTAGGCATTTGCGTCCATTCGTCATTGCCTCTCACCCTCCTGCCTGACACAAACAGCATGCTGAGGATTTTGTTATTCTCAGCCCTATGAATAATGGGGTTTAAAATGACATTTTGAACAAGTTTGTCCTAGAGGGACAGTAGAGGAAAGGTCAGGGGGTCACCAAAAACTTTAGAATCCATTCTCGGAAGGACACTGAAGGTCATTGAGGGTCAAAGATGGTCTTTGCTGATATGCTTTCGTCTTTATTTCAAAGTAATATTTCGTGACATTTCCACCCCTGCTGTGAATGTTCCTCCCCCTTTTCTGCATTTCGTGGCTGAAATAAGTGAGCGATGAGTGACATCCGATTACAGATGTTGTCATTTCACTTTTATATATTTGTTTTGTATTTTGGTTTATCGCTTCAGCAGCAATGTGTCCCGCAGATGTGAGGTTATAATTAAATGACATCAATTGTTTGGAAATAAGAGGGCAAATAACAGAAATCTGCATAAAGAAGGAACCAAAATATTCCATACTGACAATTCTCATAATGTTCTTTTGTCATTAATATTGTTTCTTTTGTTTCCGTGTGTGGATTTTACTGTATAAAGCTGTCTTTGTTTGTGCTTTGTGTTGCTTGTACGTCTTTGTCTTACATGCTTTGACCTTGCATACACAAATGTTGGTCCTGAAAGAGAAATGCAAACTTTAAATACAAATAGGTGTGTTTGTCATCTTTCAGAGAGCTTCAGGAAGGAGAGCTTTGTGACTTTCTCTTTAAAACCGGCATCAGGAAACCAAGTGAGTACCATGTATGCACAATCACTGCATCTTTGTCATATCCTACTGTTTAAATATGAACGAGTATTCTGTGCGTCTCTTCTGTTCAAACAGGTGGTCCAGCTGACTGGGTTCAAGCCATCAGGTACAACTATAATTTCACCTGATCTTGAATCATTGAAGAGTTGGAATTAGTTGAAACTCTATAAGTGTACTAAAATAAAAAATACTCACAAAATGGTCACAAATAAAGTGAGGAGATAGGAAAGTTGTAATAAATGACACTGGAGGGGATGAAGTTGGATGGTGGGTGAAGTGTCTTGTTTCTGAGGATGGCATGTTATTATAAAAGTGTGTGACCTGAGTCTCATAAAGCAGAGACAGTAGCACAGAAGGTCTAGAGCAGAGTGACTGAATTATAGTCCAGTAGCTCTTCTGCAGCAGAGACTAATGACCTGCAACTCCTTCAATCAAGTGAAATCAAGCAAATTGCGTTTATATAGCCCAATATCACAAGTTACCATTTTGAGTCAGGGGGCTTTACGGTCCATACAGCATACGACACCCTCTGTTCTTAGACCCTCGCAGCGGGCAAGGATAAACCCCCCAAACACACCTCCCAGCCCTTAGCCCTTAATGAATAACAGGGAATTCATTGAAAATACAGGATGCTTATTCAAAAAGCATATTGGGAGGAAATGCACATTTGCATTTTCTGTGTAGTTGAATGTCGCGTGGGTTTAGAATAAATAACTGGACCTGGGTCTCAACACAAATCAGCCCAAATCCTCTAACAATAACTTTCTAGTGAGGAGCCCTATAAGCAATCTGTATAGAGTATATACTGTAGATGTATGCAAGATGGAGTAATAGAGAGGTGTGTAGTGCTTGTGTACTTCACTGTCTATTTTTGACAGTCCCTCTTCTAAATGTATTGTCTACACCATAACTACCTCCCCCCACCCTCAACTGAACCCAGGGGTAACTAACTGTAGAGAAGGAGAAGACATACTTTATTAATCCCTCAAGGGGAAATTACATTTTCACTCTGTTGTTATTCTTACAACCTCTGGGTCCCAAGCCAAGTCCCTGCGGACTGATCTACTGCCGCCCCCCTTTATGCAGATATGATTACTAGTGTGACTTTAAATTACAGAGAAGGGAATCAACTGTACAATTAAATCTCAACAAGTACTTTGAAGATTTACAGCTGAGTTTGAAGCCTGGACCCTGGGCCTGGGTGGTGTGGTGGGTGCTCTATACTGTGGTGGATTGATGGGGCCACACTGATCTCACACTGCTGATGTGAAAAATAGCTCTTATGGCAAATATAGCAATCATTAAAGGAATTAACACTTTCTGAAATGAGTTTGGTCAATGCCATTTATACAGTACTGAAAATGACTGGGAATTGTTTCAAGCATCCCATCATCCACCTGTGGCCTCCGTTCCTTCGTGGTTTCTCATGTGAAGAATGCATTGAGCTTTAACTGTCTTTTGTCTTTGTCTGGTGCAGCCTTGAGAACAAAAAGAACAATATCTATTTGCATTTATTCTCATTGAAATTCCTCATTGGAGTTGATAGAACGAGCTCATCGTTCTGCCAGTTTATGTTAATATTGTTATTATTAGCAGAAGGGTTCTGTGATGGTGGTTCAGTTTGAAATGATAATCTGAATGCTGTTTTTAGAGTATTTTTTTATGTTTTTTTCTTAATTTTCACAAACACAGAATAGAATGCACTGAGTATTCATCATCCTGTAATGACTTCAATCCAAACAATCGAAAACTGACTGGAGGAGAAAGAGCAAAAGGGGTTTTATTTTCCCTAGATTGTCTCCATTTACCTGCACAGTGTACAGCATTAGGCCTGTGTGAAAACTGCCCCAGAGTCTTTTGTCCGTATGAATGTGCAGGCGAACACAACAGATGGTCCCCTATATTTCCAGAGGGTCAAGTCACCGTCAATGGCTCTAAATTGTCTGGCAGTAGGAAAAAGGAAGTTTTTAGATTCATTAAATGTTTAGCCGTCTGTGAGGGACGCCTGATGGATGGTGTTTGAGTGGTTAATGGCTGATAGCGTGAATGGCCAGCCCCGTCCGATCCTGATTAAGAGAATGAACTTCTTCTTTGTCTTGCCGGTCAACAATGAACCCCCAGCAGCACTCAAACACCTGCTCTCTCTCACTCCGCCTTTCATTCCCCCCATTTCTCGTTCTCTCTTTTGTACACAAACACACTCGCACTCCTGTGATGCAACAGATTTAGCTGGGAGTTGTGGCTGACGCTTTTCTCCTTATTTCACCGCAGGTTGTTGAACTGCAAATGGAGTGGATCCTGATACTCAATTACAATAAGCATGCGCCAGCTGAAAGAATGGACACACACACACACACACACACACACAGATCCCACCTGAAGACGTGCATTGCCACACACACACACACACACACACACACACACACACACACACACACACGCATACACACACACACACACACACTTTGCTGGGAAGGGGAGTGTGGAATAAAATAAGCATGAAGGAAGGATGAAGAAGTCTGACACTGTTCTGTTCTCAGATCAGATCAACCTTCCCCCAGGTGTTGGGTGTTTTAAGTTTTAAGTTATGTTGTGACTCAGCATCAGAGTCTGTAAGTCCTCAGCTTCGGAACAAATATAGTAGTGACGTCTTTTTATTTAATTTTATGGGATTTGTCATTTTTGGCAAATGTCCACGCATCAATTTCTCTGTAAGAAAGTAACAAATCCTATCTAGAAATGATCCTATTCATCGTGTGGTGCCTGAGCATGTGAACTAATCTCTTCAAGGCACACAAAAAATGTTGTTTCAGAAGTCAAAACAAGATACAGAGAACTTTAAAGTGTCAGTTCACCCAGATCACAAATACGTTTTAATTAATTTCTTTGGTGGTTCTCCTAACCTCAGAAAATGAAGACCATTTAGGGCCATTGTAGGTAAAAGAAATGATGGAGCCGAGTGTGGGGGTAATATGTAGAGAAAAGCTCAGAATTTCCGAGATTAAAGTTGCAAATTTACAAGAAGACAACGCAAAAAAATAGAGCTGTTTTCTTGGTCAAGGAGCAACACAGCTTCACTTTGCAAGGATGGATGAACCTCGTCACACCACAGAAGGTAAACAGGGGTTTCAGATGTAAGACCTTGTAACCTCAGAGAATATTAAAGATACTGCGCCCCCCCCCCCCATCCAGCTCCGTAATGTATTTCTTTTGACCTAAAATGGCCCTAATATGCTGTCATAGAAAATGTCATTTTAGAACTGTAAAAAGTATTTTCAGAATCAACGCTGTGGATCCTCCACAGACCTGACAGTGAACAGCTTTTAAGCATTTAAAAACAAGAAACATCATTGTCACTGACACAGCAACCAGGTATTGGAAAGACATTGTGATGGATTTGACTACAAACACAGTTCTCTACAGGGCATCCATGATGGTGTCTTTGTGGCTGCTATGAAATTTAATTTCCCGAGAATGACATGCGACTGATCTGGCCAGCCGTTAAATGTGAGGAATATTAATGCTGGGCTTCGGTCTCGCTCTTCTGTCCTCATGTTTCATGTAAATAGCTCTGCAATTCAGTAGTGACTCAAGCTTAACACAAAGAAGAAAAAGGCCCATGGCCCCTAATATGGCAACACACTGTGGTTCATGACATGTAGTTATAGTTACAGAACATTTTCAGCGTGGACGACCAACTTTGACAATACCTTCCGGCAAACTGTGTTTACAGTCTAACTGTTGTGAATAGATGATTACATAAAGCATTAATCAAAAGACTGGAGCGTTGTAGCCCAGCCGGCATGGAGCTGAAAACCACCAGAGTGTAAATCAACAGATCCCAGAGATATTCTGAAGACATCTCTGTCACTCTCATCGCTCTTTAACCTATTGTCTATTCTCAGTATCTCAGTTGGCTTCAGACACTGCACAATTGTCTGCAGCCATGTTAACGCTCCTCTATGTGTTCTACAGCAGGATGCACTATAGGCTAAAGGCTCAAGCTGTTACAACGTGCAGAATGTCTGTGGGTAAACCAGTCTGTGAGAGTCTGCTGGGCTCAGAGAACCTGCCAGGAATCCTGTCGTAGATGCTGAATCAGGGTGTGTTCTCTCTGTTGTGGTGTTAGATAGCGGCGTGGAAGAAAATAGCAGGGCAATGATTACCCTGCACAGAAGCAAAACCAGATAATTATAGAAATTTACAATTTGACCATAATTTGCTGTTTCACAGTTCAACACTGGTGATAATCTGGAAACATACAGTATGTTCTCCTCAGTCTGCTGTTGCTCATTTTCCTCGGTTTGTGTGCTGTCAGTTTAGGTATCTACGTTTGCTCTGCCAAGTGTTGTCCTGCTGCTTTTATGTTTGGTAATCTTCTCTGAAAGATGCTGGAGATACTGAAAGCCTGTGAGCCCAGGTGCCTTCCCCCCTCCCAATAATAATCGGGAGGGGTAGCGTGTCTTCTCTGAAGCTAGGAGTTAGCCATTTTGTCCTAGAGAACCACTCCATGTCAAATCTGAAATTCATTTTACCAGTGTTTTTGGTTCATAACACTATCCTGCTACTAGTGGGCACCGAGCTAGTTGCTCTTCAGAAGGCAGACTTTCACATTTGTGCTGGAGAAGATGATCCACATCGTTCATGGTGGCCATACTTACTTTCTTCCTAAAATAAATACTAACTTGTACTTCATATGATGACATCAGTATTTTTGCAAATAGCCAATAAAATTGCAGCTGGGCGAAAGGTAATCAGCCCCTCTTGACATAAAATGTGTGCCATTGGCTTTCGCCGCCAAAGGCTGTGGGCATGCATACTGTAGTCTTCCTACAATCGGGGCACTTGACACTGTGAGTGTGGAACTGTTCCCACGTAGCAGCCTGTCGAGGCAAAGCGCGTTGAAAACACCATTGTACAACTATTTTATCACATTGGATGTCATCATGTGGTATTCTTCAACGTCATCGACATTTAGACATTTCTGTAGATGGACATTTTTCCTCTAAAGACTTTTGTTCTGCAGTAAAATGTATTCGCTACTTAAAATATAAAGAAAAAAAGAAACAATTAAAAAAAAAAAAAAAACTTTAATGGGAAAATGTCAGATGCCACAGTGAGACTGGTGTTTATTTGGAGAGACATTGAATGATGACTGTCCAGTAATGATTTGTTTCTAAAACTGATGTTTAATGTTTTAGAATGTAACTGATGTGAATAATGTGTCTATGTTGTTAATAGGTCAGACAAGGCTAAATAACAGCCACACTATGACTGCTGTAAGGCATTTTGTATATACGAGCTCCGTATCATTTGTGCACAACTGATGCATGTTGTGGAAGAATAATCGACACACAAAGTGGAGCTTTACTTCACTGAAATTTATTGGTTTTGATGCTATTACAATAAAATATATTTAAAGAAAAAAATGTTTTGGTCGCTTTCTCTTTTGGGAGAAAAAAAAAAAAAACACTTCAGTTTAAGACGGGACTGTCAACTCACAGGAAAATAAAAAGTGAACAAAAGAGCTGAAACAAAGGCAATATCAAGAGAATCAGTTCCACAACAGTAGCGATTTGACCTCAACATAAAGCGGAGAACTCTTTCAGTTGAAATGTATCTTCATCTTGCAGTAGATATTCACTTCACAACATAAATATACTGTACAGAGTGATAACACACAGCTATCTGAACTGGTAAAACCAGGATGCGTGTGCGTATGCTTTCAGGCAGACATTAAGTTAAGGCAGGCGGAGTGATTGTCTACGATACCTTGAAATGGATGAACAAGGAATGGTTGTATATGTCTACAGCGAGACGGTTGAGCTGCACAATAATAACAAGCACTGCTTAGACTGTGTCTTTGCTCTGCAGTTGGTCCGAGTGAATATCAGTTCAACTTTCATCATCGCCGAGAGTCATGTGCTTTTAAAAAGGGTGTGTCACTTTTCACAAGTGACAATAAACATTAGTGTTACTTTTCATCATAGCAAGATTAATCGCTGACTTCTACAAATAGTGTTTTTAGACTTGTAGTTCAGGTTTCTGGTGTGTACGGGCCTGTGCTGTCGACCACTGGGTGTCTGAGAAGATATCTAAATTGCATTCAATATGCAATGACATGCGGAATATCAGCGTTTCAGCGTTTTAGTGACCCGTGATGGTTACACTTGTCAACCTGACAAGAACACAATTCTGCATCGCAAGCTAACTTCTTTATTTCTCTAATTATTCATAGAGGACAAATAATAAAGAAATCATTATACGTATTAAATACTATCTCTCCTAGAATTTGCAACACCTAACTCTTTTTTAAAATGATTCATCATCGACGGCTAATTCCAGCGGTTTGAGATACAGTCAGCCAATCAGGGCCCAGTGGGCAGGATTAAGATAAGATTTCTACCGAGCTACATCCACGATAGATGATAAAATAG
This sequence comes from Bovichtus diacanthus, assembly GCA_943590825.1. Classification (NCBI taxonomy): domain Eukaryota; kingdom Metazoa; phylum Chordata; class Actinopteri; order Perciformes; family Bovichtidae; genus Bovichtus; species Bovichtus diacanthus. Next base: position 969,287 of record CALSBV010002302.1, read on the forward strand.
CGTCTGAAAAATGTGCACAGGAATGCTGACAGTTGTGGATGAGCTTGAGGGAACTGTACAGCTTGTTGGAATTTCATCAACACATTTCTTCAGCTGTGCTGCTCCTAGCAAAAGCCCCGGAAGCTTTAGTGTTGACTAATAATGATGCTGGCCGGACAGATAAGTCACTCGCTCATCCCTCCTGATTGTTTAGGGCCAAACAAAACCAAAACAAATTGGCTCTCATTAAAACAACGTCAGACTGAAATTATTAACTGACCTGTTTTGTAAAAAAGGATGTTTAAGCACTACGAATTTGCAACAGCAAATACGTTTGAAAAGAAATTGCATGGCAGCTGAATTACATATATCTTTTTAAATAAATGCATTTGCAAAGTTTCAAAATGTTTGTAATACCAGCAGGACATTCTCTCTCAACGTATTTCATTTGTTTTCCTACGAAATTTGCTCGTGGCGACTGAGACAAGACAATTCATATATTTATGGTTCTGTTCAAAGCACTTGGTTAAGTTCAGGGAAAGCTCGTGGAGAATATGGAGACAGTCTTCGAGCTTGACGTGGGATGTTTACTTTTTCAATATTTAACCTCAACCACATATAGGTCTCACCACACGTGTGACTCAGGACACAGGTGCTGGCTTTCATGTCAATTTTCCGATTTTTGTGAAGATGCAATTATTTGGAGATGTTGGAAGGTTAAACAAAGTGGCAATTCAGTCTCACACATACAGCACAGCGTGTTGAAAAGTGACACAAATGTGAGTGGGAACATGACACCTTAACTTTTTGAGAATCCATTGTTTCTTGAGGCATTGACCCATAACAAAATCACATTTTACAAAGAAACGTGAAACCAACCGTTGCCAGATGCATCTTTTCCCTCCCTGTGTCTCTGTCTGGCTCCTGAGTGAAGACTGAAGGGCAAACACTGACGGATGCTTCCTTTTGTTCTTCACATCTTTACTTAAAGAAATTAAAAGGATGTGTTTGCAATTCATCTCTCCCTCATCATTTGCACATTCATGTGTCTTTTCTCCCTCCTCTTTCCGCTCCTCTCCGTTGCTGTGTACAGTCTCTTTTGCTTTTTTTATCCTGCATTTTCTTTGTCTGTGTCCCTCTTACTGATCTGTTTTTTTTTCCATTCATTTTATCTCTCTTGGTAAGGGTTCGATGAATAACTGAATAAGAATGTGTTTTTCTTGACATTACTGGCTTCTATATATCAATATATTAACATCTAAATAGATTAAAACAAAGCTATATTGAACCCCATAGAGCTTTCATATTTTATTTTTAATTTTTTTTAACATTGGTGGCAAAAAAAGGAACAAGTATAGAGATTCGAACAGTGCTAGTCTAATGTGTCGTGTTATCCTGAAGCCTGTCTTCATCTAGAAAAAAAATATAATGATTATCTAGGAAAAGTGAACTCATTCATTTTTATTTAATAAAGTTGCATCTGACATTTGGTTCGACAATGACTCATTTAATCATTTTTCAATTTCTGAAAAGAAGCTACAAAATCTGTTGGAAAAAGTGCACATCGCTCACTGAGCAAGCATTCAACAGATGTTTCCACGCAAATAGTCCCGCTTTGTCACGTGACACTTCAGCAACAGTCTACCAGGCACCAGATTTCACAACAGAATAAAGACTGCCAATAAAGTGGCATTGGAAACAGTTTTACAGTGATACCATAGCAATATCTGGACTATGTAATGTGTTCAGTGTCTGTTGAGTGTCCTGTGTGTACCTGCCCAGGGACTGCAGATGGAAATGAGCTAATAGCTAAATCTGGCATTTATCATCTCTTCTCTTTTTGAGATGAAGTTTTTTTGTTTAATAAAGACTATTCATCAAGGTGTGGAAGTTTTAAAATGATGCCAGTTGCAGCCATGGACAGATATCTCAACAGTGTCTCGCACTGAAGCAGGCGGGGGCTAGAGTCTGAATGTTTGCTGCGCAGCTCTGTGGGATGTAGACAATCTTGTCGATGGTGTGGGATTCATGTGATATTTGGTCAAAGAGGATATAATGCAACTCTACAGGCAGATCTAATTTTAGATTTTTGAAAACAGGGTAGAAAATCCAGTTTATAAAGGTCACATTAATGCAGCTCTGCAGGATATGAAAACATTAACATTCAAAATCTTAAAACTACCTCGAGTACGGACGGAGCTTCATAATTCCAAACTCTAACGAACATTTTCTCCTCTCAAACTCAAGCCCTCGCAAAGATGACCCAATATGAACTTGTCTATCTTCATTAGATTTTTTTTCATCTCACTCACACTTTGCCTCCCACACACACAGTCTCACCTAGACAAACAACACATGACGGTTGAACATCCTGCGTGCATCCCTCACACACAAGCTCGCTTGGCGTGCAGCATCTCGATGAGCAGGTTGTTGCAGGGCACCTCTCCGCTGAGATGCATGTAGCACAGGTAGTCCTCAGCCTGCGTGCTGAGGGAGCGCAGCTCCGGCAGCCGCACCACCAGCTGGCTGAACTTCTCCTGGAACTGAGGGTAGGTGGACAAGGTGTACTCCAGCAGAGCCCCGTTCACCTGCTCCTGGACACCCTCCACAAACGCCTGGTCCTCCAGCAGCTTCACATCTGCACACAGAGGACGAACGTGGATCACGACCAGGATTGGGAGGGTTACTTAACAAATGTATAACGGCACAATTATAAACTAAAGACGCACATGGACACATTTTTGTCTTTTTTAGGGCGGGGACAGGCTGTGTGTCAAGTTTTTGTAGTCATAAATCTTTAATAAACGTTTTGTTTTCGTTAGGTGTCTATTAAAATATGAAAGTTGATAATGTATAAGGGCTCAGAACATTATGATCAAAGTAAATGATCAACGCTATCATGCTTTATTATCTCTCATAAGCAATTCTTTTGCATTGATACTTTTTGTTACACAGATTTGGTGCCAAATTTAAACATTTTTAACCACTCGAGAATTGAAAAAAATGGTCAAAAAATCCCGCTAAAATACCACATTAAGACACTAGCAAGCACTTCTGTCCCCCGTATTGTCAATATATCAAGGAAAGCCATACATTCCAAAAACCTCAGTCTCTGGTTTGTGGTTGTAAAGTTTCATGAGGCTGTGATTATCCTAGAGCTCACAACAGTGAGGTCCATTAAAAAAAAAAAAGGGTTCTGAGATGAAATGGCTACTATGGGGACTACCATCATCACACATGAATATAATAGGGTCAATAAATCCTCAAGAGTCTCAGTCATACCCAATGTATGCAATTCCAAGACTGTTTAGGGACCCCAGCGTTTATTCAATATTCAAATTCAATCATTTTAGAATAGTAGAAAATAACACATTTATACTGCATGCAAAAAACTGCATACTTTTTGCCCAAAACTGCATGTGATTATCATAAAGGGGACATGCCTCTAAAGCGGAGACTTGTGGGTATCTATAGAACTCATTTCCATTCACAAATCTTCAGGTGAGAGGTCAAGGGACCCTTATGAATATGGCCATGCCAGCAAGCCTACATGTTGAGCCTTATTTAGCCATAACATTAGTTTTTTCTAGTTTCATATGATATCAGTATCTTCACTCGAGCTTCAAAAATGAGCCTTTTAAAGAGAGTGAAGTCATTGTAAGTAATGTAACTAATGTAACTTGATTGCTTTTTATATAACCTCAATACCAAATATGCAAATAAAAACAAGATGGAAAAAAAGAAAATTCTGCAATTTGGCCATTATTTTGTACTTAAAGCAGAAAGAGGGAACAACATCACAGCAGCAGTGCGAGTTCTGCCGACAGCTGTGAAGATGCTGTCATCATCACCTGAGGACTCAAATCCTTTGGCATATTAATGTTGTCGGATTTTGATTTGGAGCAGCAGTAAATTAAATTAACCTTCTTAACACATTTCTTGTTTGTCCTGTATTATGTTTGGTTGACCAGAGAACGGCAAACAGAATAATCTCATCCTGCTTTGCAAAAACTTGCACTGCGTTATGATGTTGTTCCCCTGTTCTGCTCTAGCCCACGTACACAATAATGACGAAATGAAAGAGCAAAAAAATCATTCTTTATTTTAAAATGATAATCCTGCTAATTGTAATCGTGGTTATAATTGTTTTGAAGTAATCGTTTTGAAGTGTGGGGGGGGGGGGGCTATTAGCAACCCTGTCTCTTACAAAACTACATTCCCATACATCTAAACTGCATTCTCAGTTACATTACAAGCGAATCATATTTTCTCAACATTGTAAGAAAAGAAAGGAGAAAAAAAAGAAAACCATGTATACAAGTTAGCACATATTTAGCAAGATAATGCCTCAATTGCATGTTTAAAAATCACATTTCAGAAAACTTGAAAAGAAAAGAAGGATTGTCTTAATGTCAGTAATGAACTGGGGAAGTCTCATGATGATATCTATTAGTTAAAAATGTTTCCCATATTCACCTGTAGTGTCTCTGACTAAATATTTGAAGCATATTTTGAGCATGAAAGTTCATTCTGGAATTGTAAATAGTAATTTGACAAAGTAATCTTATCCTGCTGGTCGAGAGGAAAAGGATCATAAAGCTTCCTGTTTCGCTTTGAAGATTCTATTAACAAGTTGCTTTAAATGTACATGTTCTGATGGAATCTACTTAGAAATGTATTTTTCTAAGGCTTATACAACTGCTCAAAGCCTATATTGAGCTTAAAATGCGACCAATTTCACTTGGAGAAATTCCATAATTTGCTCTAGTATTTAAGAATTGTAACGTTTTATAAGTTGATAGTTTTATATCAGAAAGAACCATTCATGTGTTGTGTGTGTGTGTGTGTGTGTGTGTGTGTGTGTGTGTGTGTATGTGTGTGTGTGTGTGTGTGCGTGTGTGTGTGTGAGAGACAATAGCCAAGCCCTCCGGTGGACCGGCATTCAGCATCAGCTGAGCCCATCTTGGAGAATCCATTCACACAGTAATTAAATGTTTTGAATCATCTTTTCAAACTGCTTAAGGGCAATTAAATTACCCCCGACAAACCTGACTCTGAAGATGAGGGAGAGCGAGAGTGCGAGCAGAGAAGCTGCAGGCAAAGACAGCAAACATTTTCTGTCTATGACAAGTGCTCTCCCCATTCAAAAGCTCTTTGTTCCCCGCTTGCCAGCGCTAAACAGCAAACACTTCTGAGAATCTGTCTATGCTCTCTCCATCTGCACAAGCCGCTACATGAATGTCAGTCCTGCCATCGAATGATAGACCCAGCCATTACGCTTCTTTTGAATGCCATTAGTGGACAATGGAGGAGGATGTCTTTGTTCATATTGGCTTTTGTCAACCCTAGAAATTTAATTAAGTGAATTTATTGGAGGGAAAAAAGGCCAGTTTGGAAAATGCTTGTAACCTTACAGATATAGGTAGGTAGGTATTGCAGTTAATCTGCAATTGTGACATTTCTTCATTAAAATGTCAGTGCTGCTATTCAAATCCTGCCAAAGGACGGTGTCAGTTTGGCCCTGCAACCCCTCCAAGTTGATTGATTTTTACATCAAAACCCACCATTCTTCTAAAAACACACATGTTTGCAGAGAGATCATTCACGCCTACTAATACCAATGTTCAAAGGAAGAGACTCTATAGTGTAAATGAAATATGGAAACTGAACTGTTTATCTACTGTTTAGCATCTATTTTCTCGAAACATCACTTCTACTGGATGATGATGACTGTCTAGAAGTCATTGTTGTTTGCTTTTTATTTAACACTCCATCTCTGGCCATATCTGCACATTCACCGCAGCCATGACGCACAAACATGAGGCTTGACTCACTGGGGTTGAACAGGAGGAGGAATTTCAGACAGGCGATCTCTCTGCGGTCCAACTGCAGCGCCCGCAGCCTCGCTGCCAGCTCCTGACCTCTCTGCACCAGACTGGACAGAGTCGCCTCAGCCTGGGACAGGATGAAGGACAGCTCCACCTGAAAACACAGAGCACTGGTCATATTATGGAAGCACTTTTACAATCCAAACCTCAAACTTGGCTTGAAGATTTTTGCTATGCTCCTTCTGTATTTCCAGTTATATAGTTGAGGAAATGAAGCATGTCACTCAGTATCAGACAATGTTGTGTGTGTGGTGAATCAAGTCATTTTATACTTATTGCTGATACACTTTTAAAATGAAGACGAAGACCATCAGTCTGTAATCCTCCTGCCTACAGTACATATTTCAATATCAAGTAGGCACATATACCTGAACTGTATTTGAAACACTACTCGTTACCACCTACACTGTGCAGTGAATGGGGCAAATAGAATGTGTTAATATTAATGATGAATTTTGTATGTGATGTTCATTGGTCAATATTTTTAGACCTGAAACACAATACATGATAGTGGTGGATTTGATTTTTGCAACAAAGGGTCATCCTCATGAGCGTGGTTCTGTGGCTTCCTCCTGCTCCCTGTACAATGTGTGCAATGTTTCAATGCTGGAAACCCCCGGTGGTCGACCCAGATTTGCCAATACATTAATATTTAGGGGTATGCAGAGCAGAGACACAAAACAGAAAGACACGGCACATGGTGTAATCACACAGCACATAATGTTGTCCTAAATGAGTTCATTATGAGTTTCAAATCTCATCATTATTAGCTTCTCTAGCATTCCATCAAAACCTAAATTCCATTATTGAGTCCTTTTCGTCAGGAATAAATGTACCTCATTCACCCAGCTGTATGAAGGCGTGCTGATACAGCGCCCCAAAGAGAGCAAAGAAAAAACCTACATTTGATTATGTGTACGTGTGAACGCAAAATAATTCTTCATCTGAAGAGTTTTAATGCCCTGCAGAGTTCCTTCCACTGAGCAGCTGTGGCAGGTCACCATGCCTTACAGAGCCACTAACCCTGAAAGACTTTCATCTTTTCAGAGGCTGATAGAACACACATTTCTGAAGGAAACATTACAATATATAGTATGTATATATATATATAGTATGTATGTATACATACTATATACTGTACATGTAGGTTTTGGCATGAAAATAATCACATTTAAAGATATTTTAAGTTTTGGTGCAAAGTATGGACTATCAGTGGCTTCAGTATAAAGATATCAGCATTGCTGTCAACCTTCAAGCCTTACAAACGACTGAAAATTGTCTCACAAAAAAAAAGATTCCAAAGTCCTTCGTTCATTTAGTTTTACAGCTGGTCCATCAAGCAAACACATTGGACCTCGCACTGGAACTAACCTCCAAAGATTTGGAATGAAACCATCTTTAAGCACATTTTGAATGAAGTGCAGTGCAGGTGAATGGAGCACACATGTGCATGTGATGGCTGATGGGAAGTTGTGTGAGGGAGTTGTTACCTCCTGGCCGGTCACCAGCAGGATACTGTCTTCCTGTCCATGTTGCACTTGTCTAAAAATGTGATCCAGGACCAGAAGTTCAGACCAGCAGTTATGGAGCAGCTTCATTTGATCCCCCACCTCCAGGAAGCACGCACAAATAGACACAGAGATAAAGACAGAGACAGAGAGACAAAAATACATGATTTTAAAGCATGTCTCCAATCTGAGGTGCTCTCTCATGCATACTGTAGCTTCGGTCCTTCTCTTTGTTATTTAAACACTGATCGTCCTGATCAATATTTTTTTAAACCTGTAAATGGTCCTTCTACTGTCTCCCACAAGCTCTATGTTCATGTTGTATGGAAGTGGGAATCAATCTCCTCTATCCTAAGTGTTTTCTATCATTCTGTGTTGTTGTGTTGTGTTGCGTTTATCGTGGTTGATGGAAATGTGTGTAAACTCACTCGGACATTAACTTTGATGACGATTTGAAATGAAAAAGACAACCTGCCACCCTATTGTCATGCTTTTAATCCAGAGCATCGTCTCACGGAAATGTGTGACAGAAACAGATAAAGTGAAAAATTGTGGACGGCAGAAAAAGCAGGAGAGAAGAGAAATGAAGTGAGGCCTGTTGTTTGTGTGGAGTGTGTCCCAGATGTGTTGGATGTTAGTGTTGTTGCCATGTCCCGTGTTGTGTATTTACGAGCATCGTCTGAGACCTCTTCAACCTCTTCAACCTCTTCAACCTGCTCAACCCCCCCGCCCCCCAACCCATCTCCCCCAGTCACATTTGCTCTGCTCTGGGGGATGTGTGTGTTTTCAGATTGAACCCCCCCCCCCACTGCAATATCGTCTGTAAACTGAAGGACACAGCAGTTAGTAATTCTGCAGCCGCAGCTGCTAATAGACCCAGACGCACATTCATCCGACACCGTGCTGACAGAATTACTGTCCATCTGAATGAAACTATATATCAGTCGCAGAGCAGAGGGTCCAATCTTTCTGGCCACATCTGGACTGCTGCAATGGTGGGGGTCTGGGTGTACAGTGATAAAGCAAGGGGTTAAGGAAGCAAGAGGTCTCAGTGACCTCCTGCGCTTCCTCTCCAGGAGGAGTTGGACACTCAGCTGCAGCCAAAAAATCCCTCTGAACAATCCCTCAAACGGGCTGAACATGGGGAGATGGGCTTTATTTTCCATCTCTGTTGGACCGTTGAACCGGGTTAGTCTGATATGTCAGGTGATATACCTGTCAAGTCTCATGTTTTAACTGTGAGAGCCACATTTTATCTCACAGCTGTGAAGTCAGAATCTCGGGGATTGTCACCGGATATAAAATGTGTGCTGTTAACACACTGTATGGCTGCTGAGAGCGACTAGAGGAGAGCAGAGGTGGTCATGATAAAAGCAGAGAGCGAAGTATTGCAGAGTGTTGGTCCTGAGCACTTCTTTTTTTAAGGTTAGCACCATTTCTTTTCCCCATCACCCTTCTTTCCATTTGCTTGCTGTGTTAACAGGTATGCATTTAAGCCAGTGTTGACCTTTGAAACATGAGGGATGTCCTCAACAAAGAAAAGAATCCTTGTCAACTCACACTCACACATTTGTGTCGACTAATCCGTCAGATTTTATCGACAGTAAACATAAAGTTTTGAGAAACCTTTAAACCTTAGGTCAGGCAACAAAACAGCTGTAACGATTTTCTTTCACGTGGGAATTTAAAGATATCACACATACAGCTGGTTGGCCTTCTTATATATTAATTACAAAGTCCTCACTACCTACAATACTTGCTTCGTCCTACTAGTTGGCACTATGGCCCTTTCTTATTGTGCTTCGGGCTATGCTTCAGGTGGGAGAATATAATATCAAACTGTACTGCAGAATTGTTCACTTCATGGTTCCTTTGTTGTTCCTGTTACAGTTCCCATCCACGAGCTGCCACAGTGGCTGACAGCAGGGCTGTAGTAGCTGAGTCCTGCCTCGAGTCCACTGAAGTCTTGCACTCATCTCGGACTCGTGCCTCGTTGGACTCGGAACTGTCTTGGTCTTGGGTGTGACGCATAATGCAAATGAGTAAATATAATTGGACAGTAATCTGCTTTTAACTTTGCTACTTTTGCTATTTATACCTTTGTTACAACTTGTCTGTTATCTACTATTTTGCCTTCATGAAACGAAATGAGCTGTTTTTAAAGCTGTGTGCAGGAGAGCAGAGGAGTAGCATTGGAGGACACTTATTATGGTCTTTAACGGGACTTGATTTGATCTGGACCTGCTCTTGGACTATGCCGGTCTTGACTACATCCAGGGCAGAGTCCTATGTTGCTGTGGACATTTCACAGCAGAAATGTCTGGCATTAGCAGCATTGGCATGTACTGTATATACTATATTAGAATCCACCTTTAAAAATCAAGAAAAAGAAGAAAAATTGTTTGGAGATGAAGTATCTGTGCATAGCTAAAGTGAACTGCTTTAAATAGTCCAATACACAAACATAGTACATACTCCAGTAGCCTAAGGACAAGCTAAAGCCAGCACGTAGCCAGACTCAAATGTAGTGTGTGTGCTGCACCTCAGCAACAGGCCTGTGGGGTTGAGCGACAGGAACACAAGATAGGAGAACATGCAACAGTGATGCATATTTAGAAACTCAGCAGCACCTCCCTGAAAGACAGTTTCTATTCAGCCAGTCCACGGCTTAACTTCACCAACTGCTTATTAATGCAATGTTAGAATGACACTGGGAAGGATTCAGTGTAACATAGAGCGGTCCATAGAACAAAGATCCTCCAATTTTAAATAGTGTAAGTCTATTTTGTAGCCCAGAGTAGATATCTATTACATCTATTTTCAAACCTTCTCGGACATGTTTCTTTTAAATTAAATGTCTGCTGTATGCTGCCTTTAGAAGAACATGTATGATGTTCATTGTGTGCACTTCCTCAGGCAACAGCTTCCACGTTCAACAGGTGAATGGAAGGTCAAAGACAAGGCACGACAAAGACCACCTCTGGGGAACTACAGAAATCAATAACTTCAATTCTGCTCACAATTTAGCAACAATGTAGACGAGCACAGCGAGAGCAGAGCAGCGGAGAGCAGACATTTCCCCGTTATCGCCCGCTTGGAATGTAATTATCCAGCCCAGGGAAACAGCTCTTTCTGTGAGCGGCTTTCGCTGCAAAATATGCACAGCTTTGTTCTCACTGTACATGTGGGCTGTCCACTGTACATAAGTGTGGTCTGACTGTCAACAGAAATATGTGAATAACACTAGGCTCGGAGGAGGCGAAATAAGGCTGCACAGTTGTTATGGTGATAAAAACTCATAATACAAAAAAAAAGTGAAAAACTGTGTAAGCAATCTTTTTGCACAATATGCTGCCATAGCCGACCTGTGTTTTCCTATAAGGGTATTCATTAATGCAAATGAAAAGATCACTTTGTTTTGAAATAAGTTTTGCCTACCTGGGAAGAAATATTGACCTAAATTTATATTTATGTTTTCCGGCATTTGAAAGCGGTAAATACATTTCCCTGGCTAATATACCATCATTTAACATCTCCTTCACATACAAATTGTGACCTATTATATATGTGTCGTGTCTAACCAGCTACTGGAAACTTCCTTCATATATGCTCATTTATAACATTTATATGATGAGGAACCCTTTTTAATGAGCGTCTCTGCAAGTCTTACAATTACTGAACTTATCTGCATAACAAGTTTTCCTGACAATATCCATCTCTGCAAAACAGTGTTTGCTTGTAGCAAAAATACTGCATGATTTAAAAGTTTTTTTATGGTAATGTTTAGACACTGATGATGGTCTTAGTTTAATACAAAAGAAATCAACGATGACAACAAAGAGGTTCAAAAGTAAAAGCGAAAAATGTTCTCACACACCTCTAGTAGTATGTAGCCATGCAAAGACTTTGGCTCTACTTGCCCCGAATCTGAGCTATCCATCGGAGATATCCTAACACAGTGTCAACTGTTTTTTTTAGAGGAATTACTCTCTACTGAAGAAGGAAAGCTTTGACAGTGTAGTCTGTGGAGTGTTTCTCCACAGCTACACAACCAAATTCCATTCACCTGCATTCTACTGGCGAGACCAGATGTCTCAAAACACGGTTGTTGTTTTGTTCTAATATGATGAGAATAATGCAGAAAAGCAGCAGTCTGTGTTAACGTTATTATAATGTGATCAATCGCACAACACCACTCATTCAGCTGAAGCCATACATGACAACAAAAGCGCGCTGAACATCCGAGTGGTGACGTGGATAAAATCCCTTACGCAGCAACGTTGCCCTGTCCTCTTTCCACAACATATGTGCTCCTTTTTTCTTGTAATTGTTCGTGAACTGACTCTTTAATATGACTGAATGTTGCATATATGAACTATGTAAGTGTTGGGCTAAAAGAAGATTTGGGAAGTACTCTGCAGTTTCAGTCACGTAAACGAAGAAATCACACATCTTCTGCCTCTGCATGCTTCACTCTGTACTGTTTGGGCGCAAGCAGAGAATCCAAACAGAAAGCAGACGGAGCTTCACACATTGCAAGAATTTAAAAACATCGACACGTGATCCAGCTCTGTTGCTCAGGTTTAGCTTAGTATGCTATATAGCTAAATAAGCATCCCAGGTGTGAAACGTCCTGTCAACGTATAGTTCCGAACATATTAAGCGGTAGAAGACCACATATCCAAGCCTGTGGCAGTCCCAGGAATGTACATGTGAATGAGTGTGAAGCAGGAAAGGAGCAGACCTGCCTGTACCTGAGTAACAAACTCTATTTGATGAAAAGACAGGAAGGAATCTCACCAAATCTCACCAAGGCCAGAATCAACCTTTTTGTTGCTAGTCAAATTGTTTAATTTGTTGAATCAGTTTGACCGTGGCTTGTCGACAGATGTTTGTTAGTCAGCACGTTATATGATGACTCACAGAAGAAGGTAATATTTGCTTCATTGTTATGTAACAAAAATAATTATACTCCTCCAGTTTCACTTGGAGCAGGAGGCATATTCAGCCATACTGCCAGCAACAGCACCGTTAACCTCAACAACTGTATTGATCTCTCCAGCGCGGGACTTCACTTTGACTGTATTACTAAATCACGTGAACTGTCCGGTACTACATGTGTCCGTGGCACAGCTCACAAAGACACAGTGCTGGAGATAATGGAGTGGGACACTGACACGTGTCCAATCATTATCCCCGGATGTGTTTGTGTGTGGACAGCTACTGTTCAGCACTGAGGAAACACCAGCCAGGAATAATTGCCCCTTACAAGGCTGAAAGTATTTATTCCTCATTACTGTTACTTTGTATTTTTACAGCTGCCACATCATTACATTAAAGATTAAGCTGCGCAACCTCCTGTAACAGTGGCCATAAATAGAAGAAGAAAGTACATTTCCATTGAGAACAGTGTATGATTATGTGTTAATATGGCACGCCGGAGCATATAACCTACAAGGTTAGAGAAGTTACGCAATCCAATAATATGTCATACAGCCATTTCATAGAGCTTCATTTATATTTTGCCTCTCTTCCTGCAGAGCAAAATCATTCATGCGAGAGTCGCGAGACTCTGCTGCAGACAAGAGCATGTTTTTTTCATGCTGTGGCTCAAGAGGTAGAGCGGATCGTCTATTAATTGAAAGATTAGCAGTTCGATCCCTGGCTCCTCCAGTCCGCTTGTGGGAGTGCCCTTGGGCCAGATACTGAACCCAAAATTGCTCCCGAAGGCACAAACACAGCCTTTGTATGAGTGTGTTCGATGAGCAGTGTGGCAGCCCTGCCGTCAGTGTGTGAATGTGTGAAGAGTCATTTTTGAGATTTTGGGCTATTTTGCTTCCATAACATGTGTTCTTTAATGCCTGCTTTGCATATTTAAACATACAATTTCAGAAAACGTGTAGCACAAGATTCCCCAGGGCTGTCTCCCCGAAGGTAAACAGGGACCGTTCTAGTGTTCCCATCATGTATAGTCGACCTCAGCATGTTCACCCTCCAGCTCTGCAGTCACATTACATTATGTATGGGAGACTTGAGAAGTCTTGGGTAGGAAAGCAGTCCATCACAGGGAAACACATTTTGACAAATAATAAACCTGATACTACATTTACATTAATTACCTCAAGGAGGTCTCTCGTCTGTGCGAGTTGATTGATAACATATAAAAATCAGCTGTTGCCAACTGTGCTTTGTACTCCTACAGTGAGCTGTGGGTCTATTCTGAGTGGATTGTGAGTGAACCGTGGGTGTATGAGTCAACTTTATTAACTTCGAATGCATTCATGGGTTTTTTTCATACTGAGAAGGCATACATGCCTGTGATCTGTAATATCAACCTAAAAGAAGTCCCCTCATGTTAAAAACAACATCTCTTATTACTTTTTAGCAAAGCAAATGTTGTGGCATCGTGTTTTTGATATTGTAGTGCTATTACCTTGTTATGTTGTCAGAGCAAAAGTAACAAATGGAAAACAGGAATAAAGGAAGTGCAAGTGATTATTAATGTGATGATTTTTTTGGGACAATGGCAAACAGCCCTTTAAAAACAACAATTAATGACCTTCAGAAATTAAGTAGTCTTCAATGCATTAGTTACGACTAGTACTATCTTCACAGTGTTGGTGGATTCATCCAAGTTTCATATGTTTGTACAATTCGAGGCATTAAATTAAATTACTACAACAACCTAAATGTTTACTTTTTCTATTTCGTATCTTGTTTTTGGATTTTCCACATATTTGAAGGGAGAATGTATTCTGAAGGTGCAACCAGTGTTAGAAAATCCAGAATTTTTTCTGAGCACTTGTTCACAGCTCTTTGGGGTGGGGGGGTGGGGGCGGAATTCTGTTAGTTGTTTTTTTTTGTTTTGTTTGTTTGTTTTGTTGTTTTCAAATCTCAGTTTTGATTTGTAAATTCCTAAAACAGATGGACACACGTTACGATTGTTGTGATACAGACATCGCGGCTAATCAGAGCAACGTGTAGGCCTGTCAGAGCAGGCAGAAAAGCAGAATGACATCGTTCTAATCCTTTGTCTATTATTATTTTAAAAGGAGTCTGCGTCTGTAACTCTTTCCTTCTATCTTTTCTGCGAAGTGTGTGAATGAGTCACGAACTAAGTGTCACAAACAATAGGGCTGTGACTTTCCGTAGGATATAACACAAACATTTATGGATTGAGTATAAAATAGGGTTAATGGAAGGGAGACAAACCAAAGCTTTGTTGTCATTTTGTGATATAGACAGTGGAGTTTTGCAAAAAAATTAATTGTGGAGTGCAGCTGTAAAATGTGACCTCATCCTCCCCCCTCTGCAGTGTGTGCCTGTGTGAGCTGAGGATGGGGTAAAGGGCTTGAGACTCACCCTGAGCTCCTTGAAGAAGATGCAGCTCCGAGCCCACTCCACTATGGAGAAGAGAGTCTGGTCTGCCATGCGACACATGAGGCTGAAGGTGCTGGGCTTGTCCAGCCGGCCCCGGCCGCTCTGCTCCTGCTGCAGATGAGCGACGATCTTATTCTGCACCACCAGCTCGTCTGGATCACAGCGCAGCAGCTCCAGCACAAGCGGCGGCAGGCTGGGCGGCTGTGGCGAGGCTGAGGGGTACATGTCTGGGTAGGGGTATCCTGTCAGAGACTCAGGGGAGCTGGTGTAGTCAGGACACTCTGCTTTAATTGCCCTGCCAGGGAAGGCTGTGTACTGGTACTGAGTGGTGAGGGGCAGGTGGGACTGCATGGCCATGCCCAGGGATGGGGGTCCATAGAGGTTGGCCTCGTAGTCTGTAGGGGTGATGGAGCTCGGGGTGGAGGGGAGCAGACTTTTGGAGATGGTGGGCAGACTGTGCAGGGTGCCGGTGAAGCCGTAGTCAGTCTGCAGCGGAGAGGCCGGCGGAGGAGCTGCGCTCTCCAGCTTGAACCCGTTGGATCGTATCAAAGCTTTCTTCTGCTGCTTCAAGGCCCTGTCTCTCTTGTACATAGGGCCAAATTTATTCCTCCCCCCACGCATGCGGTCTGCGCGCACCGCTGTCACACAAGAGACAAGAGGTGAAAAACAGATTTACAGATGAAACACCGACTCCACTGATTTTTTCTACAGCAGAGAGTAAAATCATGAGTTGCATTTCGGCAGAATACCCTACTATCCCCACAGAGTAAATAGCAGACATGTTGGTCATTTATACTTCCATTTATAGGGCTGAGAAGAATCCCCAGAGCCTGTGCAGCTTTACTCCTTCTTGTAGTCTAAATAGAGCTTTTGATTTAAAACAGGGAGTCTCTGGGGTTTTATCAGTAAGTCAAGAATGTGTCCTTTTTCTGCTACGGAAGCAGGTGCTTTCCTGCATTGCTGTCTGGGAATTAATCCCATCCCATGTGTATAGCAAACAAAATGAGAGCCACCAGCCCACAAATCACGAAATGTTTAAAGACTTTTTTACTATCATATGATAAAACTATAATAAAAAAAATATAATACATTAATAAAGATTAATACACAAACAATACGTGTCCACAGTTACATTGTTGGAATTCTTGTTGGAATTAAAATACAGTGAAATATACAATGAGAAAAAATACCCCCCCCCCCCCTCCAAATAATAGCATAAAACATATAGCCTAGTGATAACAGTATTGTTCTTCATATTATTATTCATATTATTATTCATATTATTATTGTTAGTAGTAGTAGTAGTGGTAGTAGTAGTAGTATTAGTTTTAGTATTATTATAGTCATGGTGAAAAGGCGAACTGATCTATATTAATAACGGGTTGTTAAAATAAACTGTACCTTCTAGCCGCATCCCAACGTTGAGGCACTTTTGGAAGCGACAGAAAGGACATCTCTTCCTCTGCGTTTTGTCTATTTTACACTCCTGGTTTTCCGCACACGTGTACCTCTTGTTGTTCTGCACCGTCCTCTTGAAGAAGCCCTGAGAAAGCAGCGGAGGAGATGACAGATATTATTTTAGGATGCGGTCTCGAAATAAAACGATGCGGCACAACAATGTCCAACATCTAGGCCTACTCGATAATGGCATATTGTGCCTGAAAGCAAGTTCTTGTGGACTCTTTATTTCAGCTAAATGTAATGTTGCATTTTTCTATTTCACTTACATGTTTTAAGTAACATTTAAATGACCGATACATCTGTTTAAATGGCACAATATTTGAAATCGAATAGGGGAGAAGTTAACTTCAAACAGTTTGGTGTGATCATTTATTATATCGAGCAGAATGACAACATCGGTTTAGAGAGCAAATATGATTACAGCTTTTGGTGTTTTGGACTATAATTCGGTGAGAATAGTTGTTTTTATGTGTGTTACCTTGCAGCTCTCGCAGGTGAGGAGGCCGTAGTGGTATCCAGACACTTTGTCTCCACACACAGGACACAGCTCTTCCAGGTCATCATCATATGTGTATTCCATAACCTTCAAAGTGACACCTATATGCACACGTGCACACACACGCACGCACGCACACACACAACACACACACACACACACACACACACACACACACACACACACATACATTCAACAAAGGCAACGCGGCACACTAAGTGAACAATGCAAATATAACATGCAGAATTTTCCGTCGGTAAGAAAATTTGGAAAATGAATAAAGCGAAGCCGATATACTTAAATGTGAGTTCGATGCATGTATTCAGATGAAGGACGAGGGACGTCGCAATGTTCCTATATTACGCGAACATAATAACGTGCAGTCTGTTTTTTCTCCGTTTTTAACCTTAAATGATATTTCTTAATAATTTGCCTTAATGTTAAGGCGGATTCATCTAAGTGTAATAGCTTCAGTGCTGTCGTGTTGTTGTTGTTATTTCACATTTCATGCAATTTAATCTGACATAAAATGAATAAAGCCAGGAAGTACGTAAGAGATTGTTTTAATTGAATTTCAACTGATATTTATTTCAAAATTCCATAGGACTTTCACAAAAAAAAGGTAATTCATTTATTTGATCGAAATTATAATAATTAGCTTAAAATGATCATAACACATATATGTAATTTACTGTATGCACACACACACGTATATGTATATATATATGTGTGTGTGTGTGTGTGTGTGTGTGTGTATCCCTGCTTTTATAAGAATTGTATTGTTTTCTATAATAAGGCCTTAGATACAATCCTTTTTACAGGAATACATAATCAACCCGTCTAAATATAGGCTATGAATCTAAATACATTTGGACAGTTTTAATATACATTATGTGTTGATGTAGGACGTTTTTTAATTTTTTTAATAAACGTCCCTCTGTTGTAGTAGGAGAGTAGCAAATATTGGCGCATACACCGTAAACACATAGCTACTGTAAACTGTATATACTTTAGGCCTAAACTTTATACAATTTGTCATAGCCTTTAAACTGAGCAAATATCAAAAGGGAAGCAATGAGCTATGGTCTCCACTCGTGTATCTTACTAATAACTAATAACCACCAACATACCACTAATACACGTATTAATGTTTATTTCTTAAGGAGAACCGCTGCATATATCCTTGCATTTCCTTCGGATTGGATTTATATTACAGGGGCCAAAACTATTCTCTAAAGTAAAAGAAGTGGAATTTAGATGTTTTCCGCCTCCGCGCGCCTTTGATCTCGTTTGAAATACTTTATTTCTCGTATTTCTCGACTCTCTGTTGGAAGTTAAACAGATGAAGCTTTAATGTAATGTAAAATGTAAAGAGTAGTACGTGTATCCGACACAGTGATGAATGTGATGAGAAAGCAGCCATGGAGACCCTCTGTGGAGCCGAACTCTCGCTTCTGTCTCTTCGACGCGGCGGTGAAACCGCCGGTTTGGAAAGTGATTCCACTGCCGCTGACAGCACGCCATATTTAAGTATTATAAGCTAGATAGAAGTTTAATTGAACCGAAAAAAACAGAGGGGTGCGTGAGGAATCAGCTGCAGATGTGCAGGCCGAGATGTAGAGGCGGGTCGCGCCCCGTGAAGCAGTCCGAGCGGCACGCGCGCATCAGACGACAAACACCAAATCTTGAAAGATTATAATTATTGTTTTTATTTTTCATTTTTCTAACATTCTTAAACCTATTTATTTATTTGTATTCACGTTTAGTCACTATAGGCTACTAAGTAGTATATACTATTCTATTGTATTTGTTTCTATTTCTTTTTTTTAATTATTGTTATTGTTATCAGTAACATTTCACAATTTATAGTACCATTTTAAAATGATTTATTTTTATTTTTAAATCACCTACTTAAAAAAAAAAAAAAAAAAAGTGCCATTCTGTTCTCACTTGGGTTGGTGGTTCAGCTAATTTCCGTTCAATGGGGCGAAAACTGTGGCTATTTTTAAAAAAATGCTGTAATTTCATTATCAATTATTAATCTTACTAATTAAACACCGGTTATAGAGCTCTGGATGCTCCTTAAGTTAGTGTCTGCAGGTCCAGGCCACTAAGCCTTCGTTTCAACATGTACCTCAATTGATTATCTTTAAATTGGTTTCCTGACTTGAACAAAATAAAAGTCCTATCCGTCCATCGTGGATGTGCACGCTGTGAATGCACAAGACAGACTGTAGAATAGTAGACGGACTTACCGTGAGCCTTGTCTCCCAACATTGAAGAGCAGACAGCAGCCAGTCAGTGATGATTGTCTGAGAATTAAAAGGTGAATGTAGGTGTTGCTGCAGCCTTGCATGGGCTGCTGATGAGAACACAATTAAAGAAGAGCAATACACATCCGGATGGTCACTGTCTATAATAATGCTGGTTGAGCCAGTAGTAGGCTACGTGTGTGATGATGACCATTGAAGATCTCAGAGTGAAACTCCTTCAGTCCACTCGCTCTTTACTGCGCTTCCCTGATCACTAAAGTTACACTGCGCGATGCCATTGGCGGGCGTCGAGTCACGTGACGGATGCTCGCTGCCTCCCCTGTGAAAATGCCGTGACAGGAGAGCAGATGGAGAACCGTTAACATGATTTAATGATGACGATTTCATAGACTAACTTTTACGCTTTCAATTAACGTTAGCACTATGAAATGATATTTGTATTATTATTATTATTATTATTATTATTATTATTATTAGTAGTAGTAGTAGTAGTAGTAGTAGTAGTAGTATTAGTATTAGTATTATTATCATTATTATTATTATGTGTGGTAGTAGTAGTAGTTGTAGTAGTAGTAGCATTGTTGTTGTAGTATCAATTGGGATATATTTAACATATTATACTAATTCGACGTTGGACATTTTGTTTTGCTTTTGGTATTACACTAAATAGACCAAAGAGAAATATGACATATGTAATAATAACAAAGTACTCAGATGTTTTACCTCAGTGAAAGTAGTCATACCACAGTGTAAAACTCTCTCTCTTACAAATAAAGTTCTGCATTCAACATCGTGCTTAAGTAAAAGTACAACAGCATTAGTATCAAATATACTTAAAGAACCAAAAGTAAAAAGTATTCATTATTCAGAAACGGCCCATTTCAGAATAATATATATTGCATTATTGGATTATAATTATTGATGCATTAATGTGTTCATCACTTTATTGTTGCAGCTGGCAAAGGAAAAGCGTTTTAATATATAGATATAAATATATTTACAGCCTGTCAGTTTATTTTTACTATGGCCGTTGAAACAAAGCAGCCTGTTTCATACAGAGGATTTCTATATTTATCTGCGCTGGCTGATTGTACACATGTGGTGCAGTCCCAGCACATATGTTTCAGCAGAATGAAATACATTGGCATTAATATTAAATGACTCTGACAGGGCATTTTGCATGGTAAGCACTATTGAAAGTCAAACTGTCTATTGTTAGCTGAGACAGGAAGCAGTGGGTGGCTGCTGACGGTCATTGTGTGGAAACACAAACAAAGCTGAGGGTCCTCAGCTAATGGAGCGCTGCACACTTTTTAAAAAGCAGAAATACAAAGACGACGCAAGTCAACACAAAACATTGACGTCGATTCACCGTCTGTGATTCCTGTCACTTTGTGGACCGTCTGGGTTCAGTTTCTGCAGTAAAGAGGAAGTTTCTCTATCTGCAGACTCCTCTCCCTTGTCATTTTAGGACAATCCCTCTTGGTAAAATTTTCCAGACCCCTGGCTGTCCTTGAGGAGGTTGGGTCCATGAATGTTCATCCAAATGTCCTGTAAATCAACAAAATTGTCCCAATTAAACAATGTATAAGAATGACAGTTGAATGTTTTTCCTTCGATTTAAGACAGTTCTATAAGTCATAATATATAATTAGAAAGGTAACCCTTTCATACAGTAACCTTAGAATGTCTTAATCACATCTTACACATGTACATGTTAATACCAATAAACCCTTAATATAATGTAAAGAATACTATAATTAGGTCTCACATAGCTTAGATTAACTCAGAGGTTAAATCCTATAATCGTCATTGTAGGAGCAGATTGGGGAGCATAAACATTGAGAAATGTCTCGAGTCCTAATACTAAAAAGGTTGTTTGTCAGTGCATACAAGGGTGTTGATGATCTGGAATTAGCAGCGGTGAAATGAAGACACACCAGCACCACTTAAAATGTAAGTAGTTTAGGCAACTTAAACTGCTTGTTTAATGTCAGGGTAAGAATGATCATGGATTTTTTTTGAAATGCCAAAGGAGCTCATTCATTAAATCCAACCTCTTCTATAAAACCTTTATTGTGGGTATAAAGTGTTATGCTCCTTCCACATATGTTGCTGACATTTGCTGTTTTCCTGGAACTACAGACTCAAAGAGGTTTATTTCAGGTTTATTTTCCTAATTTCTTGTCACTTCTCTACCTAGCTATCCAATAAAAGGCATACAGTGTCCTAAATAAATAATTACAGGATGTAGCTTGTTATTTATTTATTTATTCAACAGCTAAAATCTCTCCACAGGCTCCTTGGTAATAATTTGATCAACCAGGGAACTAAAGTTTTTTTTTTGCATTAAAAGATCATCCTGCACATTCTCACATTGCTTGACAAAGATGCTGAAGCTATACGAAGCTGTCATGGTGGAAGACATTGTAGATAGGTAAGACTATGGCAACAATTAGTCGCGTGACACATTTCCTTGATGTTGACAACAAAAGCAAAAAGAGAATAAAATACAAAAGCTGAATGTTATAAGATGGAACTTGTCCAAAGGGAAAGGGAATTGCTACTCAGCAGTTGCAATACAAAGTAGGAAGGAGTGCAAATATAAAATAACAATAACAATCAGCTATAGCAAATCTCAAGAAATATAAACAGGTTAACAGTAAGGATCTTGCTGGGGGGCAAATAGATGACCTGGGGACACGGATATGAAGAAGCCTCATCAATGGGGCTATCTCTTTTCTCTACAAAGCAAAACATCCATCCATCCATCCATCCATCTTCAACCGCTTAT
The DNA here is from genome assembly GCA_943590825.1 of Bovichtus diacanthus. Lineage (NCBI taxonomy): Eukaryota > Metazoa > Chordata > Actinopteri > Perciformes > Bovichtidae > Bovichtus > Bovichtus diacanthus. The sequence continues at coordinate 991,066 of CALSBV010002302.1, forward strand.
CCGGGGTCGGGTCGCGGGGGCAACAGCTCCAGCAGGGGGCCCCAAACTTCCTTAAGCAAAACATATGACATCAAAAATATTTGAAATTAAGGCTATAATCACATAGAACACATGGTGTTAAACAGAATATATAGAATTTTGAACTTTTTTGTTTTTGTTTTGATTGTATGTTATGGTATACATACAGTAAGTGACAGGTGGCATCATGACTAATAATCATGGGCGTCAGTTAGATTATACAGTACTTACCCTGAGACTATATTGATAGAATAAATTTCAATAAATGATGAATGTACATATAAAATACAATAATGTCCTGGCAGTCACTGAACCCGTGGCCCTGTCAAAGTTGCCCCGCCTCTGAAAAAACCTGCACAGCACATCTCTGCCATTAGATTGTTTGCTCAGCAAAATGTGCATACAGGGAGATAGGTTCCATCTATCAATCTGTTTCACCCCTGCCCCCCCCCCCCCACCTCACTGCAAGGTCCTCAATTACCCTATATCGGCTCATCCGACTATAGGGGAGCACAGGCCAGAAAACAAGCCAGGCTGTCTGTAGCAGGAGGCCCATGCTGAGCTGGGCCCTCTGTCACTAGAACAGAGAAATATGGCCTATCTTCTGTTTGTCTCCGGCACGATTTTGTTTTGGAAGTGTGCTGTGGCTACAGGTCAGCGGTGCCCCAGCATCAGACAAGCTCTGTCTCTGTCTCCCAGATATATTTGTAAAATAAATAAAAAGGAAGGGCTTAGACCTGGGTCGTGTTTTGACTTCATCATTTATATTTTGTTCATTTTGTACCCCCACACGACAACCATTTTCTGCTTGAGTGGCAGGATCTTTGTGGATAAAAGAAGATAGTGCTGCAATCACTCTGGGTTGTTAGTGAGGACTAGAATAAAGGACTTTAAAACTTGTGCTGTCTGGCTGGTTCTGATTCCAACCTTCGCTCCAGGTGTCTCTGTTAAAACACGGACACAGACCACTACTCTCCTTGAACATGGTTCAAGCTAACTATATATATATATATATATACGTATATATACAGTATACATTTGTGTGTGTGTATACACATATATCTCTATACACAAATATATCTGCACACGCATACACAATTCAATTCAAGATTCAAAGGCTTTATTGTCAGAGTAGTTGTTGGCAATGAAACTCTTAAGTCCCATGCTCCTCCAACAATGCAACATACAGTATACTTAAGACATAAAATGAAATAAAGTAAGAAATAAAATAGTGCAATAAAATAGTGCAAAATGAAAGAAGTCAAATATATGAATATAAAATAGAATAAGATAAAACCAAATGCAAAATTAAAAATATTGTACAGTGAATAAAATACTGTATACTGTAATAACATATAAATATGTGGATATGTGAAGTAAGGAGCTCCTTATCCGGATATACCACCTGAGGAAGGGATCCGTCTGGCCGCAGGGTGAGCTGACTGATCTTCAAAGTAAGTTCCTGTTGTATCACGGCGGCGATCTGGGCTCCAACTACAGCTGCACATAGCCCAAGTCTCGACAGGAGACGTGGGTCTTATTCTGGATCTTGCCATGAGGATCACCAGGTAGGTCTTGCCCTGATTGTGCTCTGTTGTTCGTAAGTATGCTACAGCCCCATGGCCCTTTCGGAAGTGTTGCAGAATACCTCAGGTGTGAAACTTGGCAAGGTCCACTTCTTCGGGGGGTCTAGCACCTAGGCAGACTAATAGATGGTAGGACCTGTAGTTCCCCTGCCTCTCGAAGCTCCTGTGGAAGGGGTCGTCCCATTCCCTGTTTTTGTCCTAGAGGCGCTGGACTAGAATCTTCTCGCACTGGTTGTGTAAGTAAAGATGAAGCCGAGAGGGTCTTATTGGTTGGCTAGCACCTTGTACACGTTCCGCATTGGTTGGCAATCTGTACTCCACTGGCCGGTGCTTGTTCTTGAAGGTGTCCAACTGGAAGTGCCGACTGAGCCCAAGAGTCGACTCTGGAGTATCTCTTCTCTCTTTAGTGAGCCAGAGCTATAGGTTGTCTAACCTGGTCTCATTCGGCAGGTGATTGACAATGTTGGGAACAGCGGCAACTTCAACTTCAACACAGCTTCAACACAGCTGAGACTAGGAGTTCCCGTAGCCTATCCAAAAAGCTTTGTTGCCTCCAACGGTGTTGGCAGGCTCTGGAGACAGTTGTCCACGTTTGACCACCTCTCCACAAAGGACCGGACATGGTCTCCATGCTCGCTGTGGTCTGAGACGTGCTTCTGCAAGACAAACATGGCGCAGCACGGACTAAAGTGGTGGCAAATGGTAGTACCTGCCACTCGAAGACATCTAGGGGATTTTTTCACCTTATGTCGCGCCACACAAACTACAGGCAGGAGGCAGACCTGATGAAAAATCAATTTTATGTTTCCGCTGATCAGGACGGGATGTTCTCTGAAACGTAGCAGCACTACAAAGCACCCAGGGATGGTCCAGGCAGTAGGGACCAATTGAGGCCCTTGAACTGGTAAGAGCAATTAAACACCACACGGTTCCTCCCATTGTGGCTTACCATGTAGTTCGGGATGGACCATGATTCTCCGTCTTGTGTAGGCTCACTGAGCTCTAATTTGAGCATTGAGCCAACTTCTGAATCTCTGCGTTTTGAGCCTTGAACCACTCAGGATCCTTGGCCAACCGCCCTTTCTGTACTTCGGAGGCTTGGTATTACTGCCTCTTTAGGAGCATGGAAGTTGGGCATTTTCTTCTTAAACAGTAATGGTGTGGCAAAGCAGCTATCGGTGCCTGAGCCCTGTAGCGTCAACCCTAGTTTGTAGTGTCTAACACCCAAAGGACCCAACTTCACTGGCTCAATGGGGTCGATAAAATGTGGGTGATTTGCACCATTGACGATGATGCTTGTACTTCTTCTGAATAGCATGTAGCAATGCACAGCAATGCACAGCAATGCAATGCAATGCAATGCACAGCAATGCACAGCAAAGCACAGCAATGCAATGCAATGCAATGCAATGCAATGCAATGCAATGCAATGC
>CALSBV010002302.1:994112-1021612 GCA_943590825.1 Bovichtus diacanthus
GCAATGCAATGCAATGCAATGCAATGCAATGCAATGCAATGCAATGCAATGCAATGCATAGAGAATTTTCCACACACATCTGTAAACTCATATAATTCACAAATATATCTGCACATGCATACACACACATATACATGTACAAATACATATACCATAATCTTGAACCCACAAGTAATTGCATAATCTTAACGCAGTGTAACTACTTTGTATGTAAATAATACACTGAATAATACAAACACAAAGCAAGGGCATTCAAACAATCATGTAATCAACAGAAATATGCATTCTTACTAGCAGGTGCAGTGTCTACAAAAAATGCTAACTAGTTTAAGCCAAATTACCAGCTAAAAGGCTGCAGGAATTAAAAACTGATACAACAATAGTATTAAATGAACTGATAACATAAATGATGTGATTTACAGGTCTCAAAAATGCACACACGGTTGTAACTACTTTAATTCGTCTCTGAACAGCAGCCACTAGTCTCTCCTCTCTTTTCATTCTTCACTCTCTGCTGTCTTGTTCCTGCGCACATGCCTGCTTGTACCAACTGGTATTACGCCTGGTCTTAAGCTAAGTCAGTCGTAACTTGGCGTTCTAAGTCCAACCTCATAGTTGCGTCGGTTGCACCATCTAGGCTTAAGCCTTCATCTCACTGAGACCAGGCATAAATAATATGCGTACTCAGGAGTAACCGTAGCCAGCTATGAGGTCACCGAGATCTTGACCTCTGTAATTATTTCCAAAAAAAAAACACTGTCTCTCTGCATCAGAATGACGTGAAACCTCTTGCTTTTAATAACAAAGCTATCTATGTAGGAGAGTCTAAAAGGTGGTGAAGATGTTCCAGGTGAGGCAACTGCAGAAGGCAGAGTGTGTGTGACAGACACTGTGGTGCACTCCGTGGCACTCTGGTGCACAGAGCACAGTGGGGAGTTGTGTTGAGTGATTTACACAAAGAAATATATAAAAACTAAATATGATATATGCATAGTATTCGTAGATATTATTGAAAACTATTGACGCTCTGTTCTGCAATTATTTAATGTTATTTGATGTAATCTTGGATTTCTACAATCGATGATGATAATTTCATCAACCGCGTCAGCACCATGCTCCACAGCTGAAATGCTGGTTTGAATGTTTATGATAAAGCAGATTTAGCCTGTCCTTTATCTGAAGTTTGTTGTGTTGACTATAAGATACACATTGGTAAAATTTCTACCTGACCAGAATGGTTTTCATTTAGTTTGGGTTTTCAATACAGAATGACTGGTAGCCACTGCCACTGTGTTCTTGTGCCGACTCTACAGATCTATTAATTTTCGTATCTCGATTTCCGTGAAATTGCCTTTTCTTTTTCTTTGATCCTCCATAAGGTTGCAGCAAATAGGGAGATTGATAACACTGTATCTTAGCAACGCACGCTGATAGGCAATAGGCATAGACGAGTGGGCATTCACATGAATGTACATCGCTTAAACCAGAAATATTTAAGATAAAGGCTTACATTTGGTTGGTGAGACTGATGTAAAGTCTATTCTAAAGCCTGGTCTGACAAAGACCGACTTAGCTGTTAGGACCAGCTTTAGTAAAGACCAGTTGGTGCAACCCACTCCAAAATCTCTGCCGTGCTCCCTCAGTATTCATCGCAGATAGACGGCTTTTTGTACATTGGATGAAATCTATGAGTGTCTCTGCTGTGTAGAATGTGACCAGAATATGTAAGATTTTAGATTTGATCCCGTGTTGATCAACTGCCTTCTTCTTTTCTGAGAACAATACAGTAATGTATACCCTATTGAATATTACACTTACTCAGAAGCTCAGCTTCTAAATAAGTGAAATATTTTTAATATTGTTATACTGTTTAATTTTATACAGGCTGAAGGCAGAAATAGAAAGAATTCTTGGCCAAAAATAAACCCAACAATGTTTATTATATTGTCATTATATTACCCAGGTTAATGCAACTTTGTTGAATTGTGCTGAACTTAAATCAGAGCCTTCTGTGCTGAAAAATGATACCAAATCAGTGCCAAAAACTGCAGTCCCCCGAATGGCCACTTGAAGCTGGCTCCAAAAACGAGTCAATCCCATAGACACCCATATAAAATCCCTAACTTTACAGGAGAAATAAACATGTTTACAGCCTAGTACAGCATTTGGTTTTGGTCTCTAGCTAATGTCCCCCTTCATGACAACTGCTCAGAGGGTGAATTTTAATGACTCACCTGTTTAAATTATAAAGGCTTAGGCTGTCACAGGTCACTAGCCGGTAGCCGCTAGCTCTGCTGGGTTCAATGATCCACCTCTTTGCACCTTTTTTTGATTAGCCGGGAGTTGGGAGGTTTCGTCACTGCCAAGTTGCCGATGGCAGGAGCCACCCACTTTGAGCTTCACAATGGCTCTTCAGAAACCTATGAGTCACATCACAGAGGCTACATCTATATTGTATACAGTCTATGGAATCACACAATGAAACACTGAAACAAATGGCCTTGTGTAATGTAAAAAAAAACTGTTTGTGCAGACATAGTTGATAATTAACACATTTTAAATTATATCCTGATGAGTGACCTTGCATGGCATCCTCTGCCATCAATGTACGTGTGTGAATGTTGACATGTAGAGTAAAAGAGCTGTGAGTGGTCGGAAGACAATTTATATAATATGAAATATAATATTATATGAAATATATAGTCTTATTTCATACGTCCTTTAATAACAATACAAAATGGACATGGTTGTTGCCACTTAAACGATCTATTCTGCCTTCCACAGATGTCAGAACATTTTTAAATTAAAGCAGAGGAAAATGCAATTCAGGTTCAAATTCCACATAAGCTTTTTGAACACTGTTTTCTAGGATGACTTTCTTTGACAGCACAACAACACAGCTGTATACATAATGTGATTTTCTTCGACATTTTTGTAATTAAAATCTCAAAGACTAACATACAAAAAAAATACAAATATTGTATAAATATCGTATTGAACATAAATTGCCACAATACATGACATAAGGCCCACATAAGGAGTTTTCTTGGAAACAAGCAAAATTGTTTCCTGCCAGTGTTTCTCACCCAAAAAGGCATTGTGTGTATCCTTGACGTTTAACCAATGTGCTGACTGTGTTTCCGCCTTCATAAAACATTTGTACCGCTGACTTTTTAAATATTTTTGAACCATGCATTGTTTACATCTATATTTGCTTGCTAGCGGTCTTCTTCTTCACTGCCTCTGTTGACACATTGCTACGGATGCTGTCACCAACTCTCGATCAGTGGAATAACCTGAAACTCCACAGGCTACCTTTGAAATATAGTCTGTACACAATAGAAACTGTTTTCATTTAAAGCTGACAACCTATGAAAGTTCATTAATGATACAGTTATTGGCTAAGTATATTGTAAATGAAAATGAAACAGTAGTCAATCCGCTTTATTTGAAAGTAAGCAGGGATAGGATCATTAGTCCAATTATGCAAGGAGAGTTGTGAATGTTACAGATATTCTGTTTCTAACAGAGAAAGATTTGATCAAGCAGCACGGCTTCCTTAGCGCTAGCTTCTCAGCTCGCTACCATTTTTGGCAGTTGGCGTCCAGTCTATGCTCCAGGTTACAGGTTTTGGCCTTCGATTGAAGTGACACCCTGTTGGACCCTGCAAGCTATGCATTGTCAGGCTATTTCCAAGCATGGTCGAGAGGATTTCTCCTTTACCAAGCATGACTGTAAAATATACAGTATATGACCTCCAAAGCTGATTTATGCCTCCCCAAAAAATGCTATGGTGATGGTATTGTTAAACTATGTTGGTCATCGCGCTATAATCTATTTTGAACACAGTATGCATGAAATCAGGTTTTTGTCTTCAGAACCTGGCTTGTGGTATGAACCTGCCCTTGTGGGCTTTTGACGGAAGACTGATTAACGTTTGTTGTTTGCCGAATGATTTTTCCCAATAATCTTCCATATTATCACTTCATGTCACTGAGAGCATTATCAAATACCTTTTATCCCATTATTGGCCGTACTAATGAAACGATTTTCAAATCTTCAAGAAAGGTTTGTTTTACAACTATGATACACAGCCACAACTTTTATATTTATCTAATTGGCTAATCTATACTACAAATGAGAGCTGTGTGAATAGGTGATAGAGCCAGGGCATCATCTTCCACAATAAAAAAAGAATAGTGAAATTTTGCGTTAAAACAGTCTGCATTCAGTGTCCTCATGTCTGTCCTTGACTAAGCCGGGGCACAACCACAACAAACCACTTAGGAAAGGGAAATTAAATAGAATGACTACAATAGCATGGAGAGAAAGCAGACATGGCAGGGGTTTTCCTCAGTATCATCCTACAAGGTCAAAACAAAAAAAAAATCTATCTCTCTGATCTCTATAACACACAGATTCTTAAAATGTACTAAACAAAATTAATTCAGCCTATCAATTGACCTGCCCAAGCATTTCACTGAATGATGGATTGATTAAAGAGGATAATAAATCATAGTTGTTGACTTATCTTATTGACTCATGCCCCCTGCTGGTATAATTTCAACATTGCCTGATACTGTGTGTCTTAAAAAAAAAGTAATCAAACCGCTTTTAAACATCTTTCACACCCTGTAAAGAAAGATCTGAATGCTACTTATTAATAGTAGGCAAATACATAGACTGCCCATGTGACAATAAGTACGGGAGCAAGTAAATGTTTCAGAGAAGCATTTATTAAATGCTGTTTGCCCTAAAGAAACCCTAATCTTACACAAGTAAAAAGTAACAAGCAATTGTACAATCTAGAATGACTGTTAGTGAGGGATAGAATAAAGGACTGGTGCTGTCTGGCTCTATCACTCCAGGTGTGTCTGTTGAAACACAGATGCTGACGACGACTCCTTTCAAGACTTCAGCTTGAGCAACATTGCAGAACGTGTGTGTGTGTTTGTGTGTGTGTGTGTGTGTGTGTGTGTGTGTGTGTGTGTGTGTGTGTGTGCGTGTATTTGTACTCAATAATACATGAAACAAAGGTATTCGGGCATTCACTACTATCAACAGCTACATGCATTCTAGCTAGCTAACTAATTTCATCCAAATCACCAGCTAACCTACCCGAAGATTGTCAAGGGCGCAGAATCAATTGTAACTGTTTAGTCTCTGAAAAGGGCCTGGTGTGGATCTTATCCTTTATATTCACATCAGCAGACCTCACATGACAATCAGCACGGGTGGGCAACTTCATCACTCCGATAGGCCAGAGTGCCCTTGGCAGCTGGAGTCTACCAGCATGACGGCTTTGCCCACTGTGAGGTTTTCCCTGTTGTCCCTTGCAAACCAGCTGAATAGTGTCTGAAGCTTGACCAGAAGTGATGTCAAGATCTGAGAGCCTCTCCTCCTGTGTCTTCTGAGGAGCTCTCTATTTGGATAAATCATCTAAACAAAAATTAATCCAATGGGGCTGCCCCATAAACAGGACACTTGGGGTCACAGAGTCCAGATCTGTGATACTGGACGATACACAACCCAAGGTTTGAAATTTAAAAAAAAAAGGCCCTCCATCTAAATGACCGTCCTATCCATCCTATGCACCTCTGCAGCCTGTGCCTGAGCAAAGGGTGGAGGTGGGTTGAAGTGAAAGGTTATCTAGGGTTATTTATTTAGCAAGGCTATGTTGCAACTCGGGGGACAGTGCCGCAAAGGCCTCTCGTAGCTCCCCTGAACAACTCAGCAGGGCAATGAACATTCTCAGGCCCATCAGAAATGAGTCGGCATTGATGTTGGTGAGTAAGTCTAAGTGCACAGCCCGGGTGGTGAGGGAATCCCCCCCCCATCTCTTCTTGAGACACCTTGACCTGGAATGGTGAGCTCAAATTCAGGAGGTGCAACACCAGTTTTGGCGCTCTGATCCTAGGGGACTGCTCCAACTCCCTCCCCGTTCAATACACTTTCTGTTCCTGCCATTAGACAGGTTAGATCCATCGTTCAACCAGCCCGCTGTGACTCCATGTGAAGAAGCAGTCCCCCAATTGCGGAGACGAAACGGAAACACGAGTTGTTCCCCCATCTCTGCCACCGGGGATCTATCTATATATTTCATAAGATAAAGACTAGATTAAAGTAAATAACTGCAGAAAAAACTATATATGTTTATATTTTAAACACCCACTCCAGGCCAGGGTGTAACTAATACACTTACTCAAGTATAACTTTGGGGTACTGGAAATGTTGTATATTTTACTTTTGTACATTTATCTCACAGCTTACACCGCAGATTCAGATTTGACATACAAAACATATAATGAGAATTCTGAATAATAGTTACTTGTTGTTTTTGATACTTTAGTATAATTTTCCAAATAATTATGTGGTCTTACTTAAATGCAGGACTTGTGCTTATGATGGAGTATGTTTTACAATGTAGTGTGTAGTGTAGTTATCTCGATACTTCTTGCTGTCCACAGGATCATCACATTCTGTGTTAACATTTCTAGAAGGTAACTTTTCACTGAGGCTATCAGAGAGTCAGAGAGTTACTTCAAAATTGTACTTAATGGGGACATATCATGAAAAAACTAACTTTTTCCGTGCTTGTGCACATACATGAGGGTATATGGAGTGCCTACCAACCCACAACCAGTGAAATAACAGCAAATTACAGCTACGCTTCTTCCGGTCATACCTTTTATATTAAAAGCCCTAATCATGTACACTGCATCAGAGAGCCTTTTGCTAAGAGGCATCGCAACGAATAGCTTACAGTAGCTATCCCCAGGTAGCAGACTGTACACAAAGCCAAGCATACCCACCCCTTCTTTGTCCTTTGTTTGGTGACAAAGCATACTGACTAGGTAACTACCACTGATAACATTGTCAGAGAAGCCAATGGCCACCACTGGCTAACACTGTTAGCACCATTAGCACGGCTGTTAGCTCAGTCAACACTGCTGTTCAGCTAGCACCGCTAACATTAGCTAGCTTTTGCTTTTGCTTTTCATGTGTGTACAGTGTGTCTTTGGCCTACATTTAGTCAATTTATAAATGTTATTGATTTAAAATACTCCTTCATTGAATTTTAATAATATTGGCAGTGTTGATAGTGTGTAGCCTCTCCATCCATAACCACTCAGGCATGTGTAGGACTACACATGCATTTGTCTGAATCTGTGAGAAAAGCGATTCCGGTCGATCCGGTCTTTGCGACAGAGTCACCAACAATAATGCCACTTGGACAGGTAAGGAGGGGGGGTTCTAGTTTGAAAAGTTCTATGTTTGAACTTAGATATGACATTTCTTCACATCTATGTTTATTATATGCAAAGACTGTACTGTTGCACATATTTCACTCCAATTTGAATGTGATGTTTTTATCTTGGAGGCCTTTACAACCAAAAAATAGGCATACTTTTATAAATTGGTAGCAAACAAAAAGGTATTTTCAATATTCTGTAAGAAAGTCATTATCAGGACAGTGAATGCCAAATGAAAAACAGCACAAAAACATCATCTAAGCATTGACACTGTGTGACACAGGGCACTTGTAGAGCTGTACAGTGTTGATGCAGGGGGTGGGGTTAGGGGTACATAACAAATCGCCACCTCTTTTTGCCCTTGACAAGCTTCCTGATTTTGTACAGCCTATTGTTGACAATGCTCCTCTCAGAACTTATCTTTTGTGTTCAGTTAACAATAGGAAAGCGTTGTTAGTTAAGGCTAAACTCAACTGCAACCTTGCTCACTCTTAAATATATCTCCTGTGTAGTAATCCATCACAGTGGGCAGCAGCTCTTGACTGAACCACTTGGTTTGAATGAATTCACATGTGAAACAGTTTGCCTGTGCTCAGTGCTTATAGACATACTGACTATGAAGGAACTAGGGAACTAATGCAACTAGTAGCTTGACTCAAGCTAAATTAGCAAATTCTTCAGATTCTTAATTTTGTAATTCAGTGTCACTGCAGAGCTATTTATTTACCAATTCCTGCCTCTTGTTCTGACAAGGCAGCAGAAGAAAAAAAACATAGATGTTTTCAAAACATATAAAGCAGACTTACAAGTAGTAGTAGATAAAATACATTAAAAAAAATCAACATCCAAAAAACACATGAGACCAAAAGGCTGAAATGAAAATAATAAAATAGACCACAACAACGGAAATACAATACATTTAAATAATATATATGTTATATTTTAAATAAATACATAAGTTGTATGGATAAAATCCTTGAACGGATCACTAATCAAAATAATTAGTACATTTCAAGAATTTTAAATTTTAAATTTGATTCAGTTATAGCTTGATTGGCTTGCATCTAATTCACATTAAACAGATGCAATAGCTTGCATGGAAACAGGTTCCTGTAGGTTAATGTCTGACTGTTCTTAAATTAACTTGCATTTATATAGCGCGTTTCTAGTCTTCCGACCACTTAAAGCACTTTGACACTGCATGCCAATATTTACCCATTCTTACTCAAATTCATACCGATGGCTATGCCTTCGGGAGCAATTTGGGGTTCAATATTTTGCTCAAGATCACTTTGAAAAGCTAACTGGAAGAGTCGGGGGTTCCCATATTGTCAACATATTGCGTAAAAATACAAAAACCAACAATGTCAAAATACTCTCTGACCTCTCCACCCTGTCTGTGGCTCTCAGCAACAAGTCTAGTTTTTTTCTACCATGGTGGCCTGGCGATTAGGAGTAGCGGGCCAGTTCATAATGTGTGCTCATTTAAAGAGAAAAATGGTTTCCTTGCACAGCTTGAGAACTCTGGGACCAGGGCCTTTTTTTAGTCACAATCTTTAATCCTTGCCACTGAAAAGTTCAATCTTAAAGAATGGTTAACATATATACTATTTCTTTTCTTTAAAAAGAGTCTAATTCATTTAGTAAAACAGCTGGTCATTGTAGGTGTTATGAATGTTACTTAAATAGGAGGAAACAGTGCATCTGTTTTGGAATATTTTGTCACAGATTAATGTACATTTAGCATTCTAGTGATTTTGGTATGGCAGCAGGACAGTGTATCTGTAGTCAAAATAAGCTGAAGAGTGTGTGTGCGTGTGTGTCTGTGTGTGTGTCTTCTCTGGTGTGTTTTTTTTAATAGTTTTTGGACAACACTGCTTTACGGCACAGAGGGATATATCAGGCTTTAGTAGCATTGATGGTTGTGGTCTTTTCATGGGATTTGTTCATAATAAGAAAAATCCAGAATATCTCTAGACTTGCCTTTGTTTGATAGTACAGCCGAAGGCCGAAAACAGACAGGACAAAGGGAGAAGGAGGGGACGACATGCAGCAAAGTCAACTGAAGTTAATACACACTATTTATGCAGACTTCTTTCAGCACCTGTCAATATAAATGTTAACAGTCTGGGAAAAAAAAAATGTGCAGACATTTTACAGTGCAAATATTGCCATAAACCATGTCAAACACTCTTTCTCAACCCCCTTCAAATAATCCTTGACCCACACTCCCCTCTGAGAATTTTGGAGAGAGATCTTAAATGTTTTTTTGCATACATTTCATAACAACTGAAAATGGAAAATCAAACTGACTCCTTTTGGTTTCTTCAAATCTCTTTTCCTCACCGGATAATTGCCGGCCTTATCATTACTTTGAACATGAATTTATTGCATTATGAACGTGGTGCTGAGAGATTTCATTATCTGGACACCAGATGTTGAAGTGTAGATTTATGCCAGAGTCACATTCATTTTCAAGGCCACAGTAGGCTGGTAGCTGTCATAAAGGAAGCCTTTTAAAAAAAACAGCCACTGAAGAACGAGCAAAACACTGAGGAGAGAAAGACAATTTTGAACGCAGATATTTACAAAACACAGTGGTAAAATGAGAACTGAATCAAAATGAATTGAGTCTGTATCCTTACCCATCAGGCACGTGTTGGTCCAGTTGCTGCCCAGGTATTGTGTAGTCTGTGAATACATTCAAAGGCATGCTAAGGATATGATTTCTTGTGGTTGTGGATTTCTGCCAAATATTTCACCAAAAAAAAGCCCCACCATCGTAGTAGTTTTTTGTGTCGATTATATTGTAACCACTGCTTGACAAGGTGGTGGATCAGTCATATGGGCTCCGCAAACTTAATGCAGAGCCCACCACGTTATTTGTCAGATGTATGTAGCGCCCCCTTATACTTGTCCATAAAACAGAAACCATTGGTAAAAAAAAAATTTAAAAAGCAGATTTAAAATAGTATATACATTGTATCACTGTTATTTCAACTGGTGATAATTGCAAAGTGCAAATGTATTTGTATAGCTGTGTCATGAATTGGTCATTAAATTAGAGTGGAAGGAGACATAAGGACACAGAGGGAGAGAGCACTTTCAGCAGAGCAGAGGAAATGGCTGCAGAGGCTTTAGAGAAAATGTGAGGGAACAAGGTTATCCCCCTCTGGAAGTGTGTCAGTTGGCTAGGGGTGAGGAATGGCGGTGCTGTTCTCCTGTTATCACCGTCTAGGTCGCAGTGGATCAGGGTCAAGGGGAACGAGATGAGAGGGAGAGGGGAGGGAGGAGCGGCAGAGTGCAGAGGGAGGAGGACCACACCTGGTGAAGGCACGCTTCAGGAGAGTGGTGGAGCACACGCTCTGCGAACATGAGCCAGGAGATGCCAAAGTGGAAGGGTTTAGGCAGAGCTGCACAGCCAGTTCTAGCCTTGACATTGTGTCCTAAATGACGTAAATACAGTAGGCCAAAACCCAACGAACGTGCGTTAGTACAACGCAGAGGAAGAGGGAGAGGGGTCTCCTCAGTACCCTCTCCCCTGCACACTTTCCTCTACAATCAAATGTATTTTTAATTACCACTTACTTAATATGTGTGAGCATTGACGTACGTTTTTAAGTTCATCACTCACAGAAATGAAGTTGTTCCAACTAGTTTTGACATAATATTCAAAAGTATTTTTGAAGTATTATGTACTTAATTAATATAATTCTGAACACGTTTTGAAGTTGACAATCGTTTCAATAATTAAGTTGCTCCAATTAGATTCTCTATAGTGGTTTTTATCTTTTTCACATTTTTGTTCATGAAGTAGCTTTTAAGAAATGAATTTGTTCAACAACAAAATAGTGAGGCAACCTTTTTTATTTTGAACTGCAATTGTGCATTTGAACACACAATACATAGACAAACAGAATGAAAATGTTTAACACAGAATTCTTGCTCTTTCATCAGCACACTCTTCAGTGCGATACAAAATAACAAATCAAAACAGCAATGTAATCTGAATAAAGTCTGTGCTGCCTGTGAAACAAGTGGACTCCTCAGAAAATACTCTTCTTGAGACTCGTTACTTTTACAAAGGCTTTCTGTCCACCAGGTTCAAGGAACAGCTTCTGAAATACTTCTACGGTACACTGAAGTTCCTTGCGATAGCTCAGATTAAGAGCATATTGTCCATTAGCAAAGCACAGCACTTCGGATATCCTTTCCCTCCACGATTTTGGTTTCCTCGGCCACGAAGGCTGCCGTCTTACAGTCAGATCCTGGACCGGTCACCGATCTAGGCCTCAAACTCCTTCTGTGTCCTTGTAAAGCAAATGAAAAGATGTATTGGCGTGTGAGACCTGATGAATGGGATGATTACGGCTGACTCTTTAGACTGTCACTCTACAGGGCTATCTATGTGATCGACAAAATATTTTAAAGATGTGTCTGTGAATAATTTCAGATTACACAATGTAGTTGACGGTCGCACTTTTATTGAATCATGCATTTCCTCACAAGGGCACAAATGAAAAGCCCTCTCTAGATGAGCAGATTTTTCAAATAAAACATTATCATTCTTATCCACAGCTATGCTAAACTAAAGGGTAGGATGGCCATATGACACTGCTCAATATGACTAGTGTTAGCTCGGTGTAGTAGTACAACATATTCCATCAACTGTATTAGCAGGTGTAGCCTAACATCCGTAGAAGTCCACTATTGGTCACATCACAATTGAGAATATGCCCAAATTCATTGCTTTAGTAGAATTTTTTTGTAAATGAAATTGTACTCACCTTGAAAATGTCTTTTGTATCAAATATGTTCCGCCGACAGGTCCTCTAACAGAGCTGTGTGAATCTGTCCTGAAGGTCGAGAAAAAAGAAGGTATCAAGCCAATTCCATTCAGTTACTACAACTTGAATTTAGTTCTAAATCAATTAATACAGAAATATGAGTTTAAACTACACGCTATATTACCAGCATTATTATGTCTCGACAACTCATCAAAAATAATGTTTGAAACTTAGAAGGTTAATCTAAATCAATAAATTAGACACTTTTATCTTGCGACCATGGATTGAATGAAGTGGTAATAGTACCCTGAATTACTCTGAGGCAGAGTACAATGTTCTGTGTTGATATTTGATTAGACATATTTGCTGAAACCTCTGATTGTGATTAGGGAGGACTATTTATCACATTTAATATCTGCATTACTTTTATCTCTGGAAAAAATTAAAATCGAATTGGAAAGGTAATCTGATTATTGTCAGCACCATTTGAATCTGGGAATATCTTAAAACAATATTTAATGACATTATATTATCCTTTTTACTGTCTATTTCTGCAAATCCATAATGTATAATAATACTTGTCTTCCTCTACTTCAGATAATACAATTCCTGGAAAGATCTAGGGCGATTATGTGAAATCTTTCCTCCCACATTTTGCCAGCTGAACCAGACGTCTTTGGTTGGGTCTTAGGTAAAACAAATATCACATTTCTCACTTCACTACTGTACATTACATCTGGATAAATATCTACATTTGTAAAAAAGACGCTAACCCTTTATGCAACTTGGTATCTCTTTCCTTCTTACTTATAAATTGAGCATGATGGGGTGTTTTGGGGTAGTGGAGGGTTTTCAATTGTTATTATCATTGTTATTATCGGGGTTTTTTTTGTTTTTGTTTTTGTGTATTGTTCCATGTCTTCATTTTCAAATATTTGATTATATGCGCATAAATGGTCATATGGAACTATATGTCATTTGCAGAACAATTAACTGCATGCGTGATTCAAAAATAGAGATTATTTACAGCTTTAGCCCAACTGGTACATTCCTTCAACATCACATATCAGCTTAACCAGAGGCAAACATAAAGGCATCACATATTTTCTAACTTGATATGAGTCACGCACAGGCACACTGTGGTGTATTTTCATCATGCAGGACAAAATATTATTCAAACAAGTTACTGTAAGTGGCTAAATCAGCTCTTTGTGAGACAGTCCGCAGATTGGATGTCAGAACTGTTAGTGAGATACAAGTGACGCAGAACATTTCCTTAACTGAAACGAGGTCATTCGTTGAAATAACAACCAATCGTATTGACACATATCTTCTCAGTATGTATACTAAGCAAAGAATGAGCACAAAACATGATAGCGACAACGTTATTAAAAGCGGCACGTGGCCATGTTTTGCTTCTCAGATACAATCCGGTGATGACGTCTAACAGCAATTATTTTTGCAATTTTTCGAAAGCCCATGCCTTATCGCAGGCATGTATAAATAATTTGTCATGTTACAGTCATTTGGCTCAGGGACAATTTTGGAAACTGTCCTTGGTGGAGAGTTCGAAGATGCTCCACCATCCAAGAATTCCGCTGCCAAAGCGCTTGGCCTTGTTGACGAGTCAAACCCAGAAAACCAACTAGAATGGCACTCGGAGAGCGCAGATCTCCGCAAAGGCCAATGCTCCATTCACAACGTCCTCGGATGGTCCGATCGCCCGAATCGGGAAGTCACTCTTCCAACTTCGGTGTGTTGATGAGATTTAAGTCGTAATGTTGAAACAACTTGGACGCTACAAAAAAGACGAGATGTATTTTACTACTCAACATGTTGATGGCTGTTTCCGAGTTGTTGTTCCGACCTAAGGGTTGCGTGCACGTGAATGCAGCACAGAGACCCTCTCACAATGTTAATGAACGTGAAGAAAAATATGTGCGTCTGCCCTGTGATTCCACCAAATTTCATGAAAATCTGCGCAGGAGTTTTTCAGTGGTCTGACAGACAGACAAGCCGAGCCGAAAAAACAAAACCTTCTTGGCCGAGGTAATAATTCAGAAGGGACAATGTGAATGTGAAGAATGTAAAACTCCTCTCAAGTTGCTTAAAACTGAACTATAAATCAAACAAAATACAGAGGACATAACCTCAGTGTCACAAACATTCACAATTCATCTTCAATTAATGGCTCTTTTTAAAGCAGCTTTCTTTCACAATCTGAAAGGAGACCTAGGTATTTTGGAGTGCAGGCTGGCACTCCAAAATACCCTTTTTGACTCTGTGGTGTCATCTTCTACAGAGTGGTCTGCTGAGACAGCGGCATCTCAGCTGCGACAGGAAGAGACTCAACAGACTGGTGAAGAAGGCCAGCTCTGTGCTGGGCGGCCCTCTGGACACTGTGGAGGGGGTGGGAGACAGGAGGATGATGGCCAAGCTGTCATCCCTGTTGGACAACATGTCCCACCCCCTCCAGGACACTTTGTCAGCACCAGGCAGCTCGTTCAGCATCAGGCTGCTTCAGTGTCTCACTGAGAGATGTGTCCTTTCTTCCTGCAGTCCGACTGTACAACCACTACACACACTGATACTGACTCTAACGACACTGTTGTGCAATCACACTGCTCATGTGCAATGTAAACTATAAACTACAGTATGTATTATTGTTATTAATAGCTGCTAGTTCACACACTTTTATCACGTTGCTACTTATTTCTACTACGGTTGTTTATTTCATTTTATTACACTTGTGTTTGCCTCTTCATTTAATATGTTAGCCTACTTATTTTATTTTGTCTTTCATCTGCACTATCGAATGCAGCCGGCGAATAAAGGATCCCTCTCTGATTTCTGAAGGCGTCTCACATTAAAAGAATCGTCAGTCATTCAGCATGTGGAAGGCTGAGTCAGACGGGTGAACGCTGCGCTGGCGGGTGTCATGTCTCAGCTTGCAGCACTAGATGTACAAGCGGACCACTGTGGTACTTCAAGGTGTGTAGGTGCCACTCAGGGAGATCAGCTCATGTGGAGGCTTTAATGGCTTCATGTTCCAGCCGGAGCCCACACTGTTAGCTCCATCTGTCAGACGTCCTTGAACACACACACACAGTCAATTTTCAAAACAATTATTTTGTCAACAACAATAATACAACTTGATAATGTTGACTATGATCAATGCCCTATCACAAGAAACATACACCCCTGTCAGCAAGATGATTTTCATAGTGTACTGAAATAACCTGAACCCACTGACTTCTGCAAGGAAATCGATACGAACACTTGTATGCTTGGGAAAATGGAAGACAAGGGTATAACATAAAATACATGCAATCAGTAGTTTGTTATAACGCATGGCAATCACTGGCATGGTCCTTCAAATAATATATATGAATTAAAACAGATTTATTATTATTATTGTTATTATTATCAGATCAAACTTTTGGTCACTGTATTTTCTTAGGATAGAGAAATGTTCTGCAACTCATTTCATTAAAACTTAAACAGTTGAAAGCTCCAGAACATGGCGGTAAGTGGACCTTGAGTTGAGATTGTTGTTTCCTGTGTCAAGAATGAACCTATGAGCTCATTGTTTAAAGTTCAACTTTTTTTATCTGCTAAACTTTATGTATGCTTTAGCAGCTAAAGCATACATGTCTGCTCTGTAAATCGCTTGTCTTGTGCTCTCTTTCGAGAAAATAAATCAGAAATCAAATGGGAGAATTTTTCTACTTTCTGGCTGCATGACGGTGCACCCTATTTTGCATTATTTCCACTGAATACCATTAAGGTAAACAGATACCATATTTCCAGATAGCCAATCAAATGACAGCACATTAAGCAACATTTAAATGTACCTTCACATGTCACTTTATCAGGTTAAATACTGATGTGGTCCTTACTTATGGAGGCTTCAGCAGTTCGTCAGGGAGAAAAACTTAAACATATTGAGTACATACACATACATATTAACTACATAACCATACGCAAATCATATCACAAAATGGAGGTGCACTAGGAGGTGCAAAAAATAGATGTAAAACGACCACAAAGACACAAAACGACCACATAGAAACGTAACGACATTTTGCATCTAACAAATTGACGCAAAACAATCACGAAGAGACCAAAAAATTATTACAAAATGACTAAAAGCAGATACAAAACAATCATAAAGACAAGCAAAGTGACAAAAATAAATGCAAAACAATCACGAAGAGATGCAAAACGAGTACCGGGACAAAATGAGTTAAAGAAGATTTCTAGAGACTCTTTAAATTTGAATGGGGGCCTCTTACATGTGTGTGGCCAGGGGCCCTTGGTCTCAGACACAAAAAGGAGCATTCCGGCTATTTCCCTAAGACCTTTTTTCTTCCTTTTAATAACACGAATCTAAGAGCAATTGATTTAATTTAATTTTTTTTGAAGGATGAGTAAATGTGAATTCTGTTGAACTTTAAGCTAACACAAGAGAGAAGTTGTAAAAGTGCTCAGAATCATGGAGGCTCGATCACTTACAACTGTTTGATATTATTAATAATAATAATAATAATAAGAAGAAGAAGAAGAAGCAGCATTTTGAACCTGATGATCAGTGTTGGGCAGTACCGCATTACTTCTGTAAAGGATTAGAATTTGACATTTTTACAAAAGTCTTACTCAATGTCTTGTTGGTCACATGTGACGTCAGTATGGAGGCTGAAGGCAGCTTAGCAGCGAGTAAAGCGAAAGGTTGTGACGATTAACAAATGACTTTTGCTGAACAGTAAAGTAATCTAATCATTTTGATGAGCAGTTGATTACATTTTTTCAAATAACTTGCTCAACACTGCCTACGATGATGATATAGCAAGACCTTCACTAAAAATTTCATAATGTAGAATATTTCAGAACACAGTCAGTCGGGATGAGTGAAGAGAAGGGTTACACCATGCTACTAGATTCAATGAATCACTTCCAGACTGGCTCACTTATAAGGAAGTTCTGGTTATTACAAGTTGGCTTATATCAACCTGGTCTCACTCCGAACTCGTCAAATACCGACACGTGGTCAGTGCCCCCCCGACACACGAGGAACCCTTTAGTGTCTGCATGAGACGCACCGGGCTTTCAACTGAGTCCAACGTAAATCCGTCTAATAGACGCTCAGAGCAACTGAGAGTTTATAGAGGGAAAAAGTCCACATAGGGTGTGCTGGAGGATGGCTCAAACAAACACAGGACCCAGGAGACCGCTGTTCGTGTGAATCCACCTTTCAACATTGACTTATTTGACCTTACTTTTGTTACGTAACTACTTAACTCACTGCAGTTATTTCACGTAACTTATTATAACCAAAGCACACTGTTTTCCTAAGCCACACCAAGTAGTTATGTTGCATAAGTAAACCTATAAACGAGATAAACCTAGTTTATTTTGAAAGAGACTGTAGGCATGAAATCCAAGCGTAGAGCCACTGACCAGGCCCTCTGTATTTGACGAGTTAGGAGTGAGGTGAAGTGTTGGTTCTATTGTATTATGGCTATTATTTCTATCGGTTGCGATAAAATAGTCGAAGCTAAATGAAGTTGCCTGACTTCTGAAAGTTGATTTGGTGCCGTACAGGCTACAGAACCTTCTTGCTTTGTGTTTACACTACATCCACAGTTGTAATTAATTCAGTGGTCCCACTGTGAGTTTGAAGTCCAGATCGAGTCTTATCACTGTGTACGAGACATCGGTGTGTTTTATCAAAGAGAAAGAGGATGTCGGACTTTAGGTATAGATAGCACAATCGCAGTGGTTAACATTTGTGAAGGGCAGCGTCTGATGCTTTGTGCCAAGGTGAGATCAGAAACACCAACACATCAGGAAAATAAACACCCTTCCACTGATACTCATTGCACTTTTATATAATCATGTACGAAATCCATCCCCCCCGCCACGGCCCCTCAGTGGTGTTGTTGTGCCCAGGGGGATCTGCAGCCTTGACTGGCTCTGATCTGATTCGAGGCTTGTTAAGGGGGTGGAAGGGTTAGGACGGCCTGTCAAAATCTCCTCTGTCAGCCTTGAGGAGATGAAGTGATGCCTGCTGGACCTCCGGCCTGCTCCGCACTCATGATGCAATCAGCCACCAGCCATCGCTCACTGACAAGATAATCTGTGCGTACCGGTATATGTGTGTGCGAGTGTGTGTAGGGAGGGTGACTGGGTGTTTACGCTTAGACCGATGTGTCATTTTAGCAATGCACGGGGCAGATTTTGGCATTATATTAAAGGAATCTTTTCCCAACATTTTGGGAAATATGCGTCTTTATTGTCAAAGTTAGATACGAAGAACGGTATCTTCTGTGCGGTTGCCAAAAAATGTTGGTTAATAGCACGCTTTATAATTTCATATACGACATTAAAACCCTGTGATAGTCTGTTTTGAACCAGGATTAGCTATTTAGTCCTGATAACCGGTAGCCTCACATGCCACACAACGCCATCGAACCAAACAGCTGGCATACAGTTTTAACGTGGCTCATTGGCAACATGACCGTAGTTTATCTAAGTGTGTTTACTTGTATCTATAAATATTCCATATGTAGAAATGATGCTGTGATAGTCTGACCTATGTAAATCCAATTTGTTTGCAATAAAAGTATGTAAATCTGCATGGTGTGTTTCTTGTCAGGATTAAGTAGGGCCTGTACGGAAATTTGCACTTGGGCAGACATTCCTCTGTCTCTGTGTCTTAGTTGTATGTTTCAAGTGTCACCGACACATCCAGCACGCTGTGTGCAGTCACTGTGTTGTCGGTCACGAAAGGTCTATCGATGTTATGATTAGAGTGAGCAATCGAAGCTCAAAGCAAAGGCAGTGATATGTATTGAATCCCATTTAAGTGTCAGTGTCTGTAAAGGAATCATTAATAAATCCTAGAGCCTGAGTAGACTGTGAGTGAAAACTATCTGACGCACTGTCTCGCTCAGTTAAACATTTGTTTTAAAGATATCTGTAGATGTTTGAGGCGTGTGTTTGTGTAGGTGATCATATCTTCCACCTGTTGTTGCCATTTTGTAAATTGGAACATTTGTTGTTGCACTTATGGTTATGAAGGAACATGTGTGGCTCTTTGATGGATTTTTAATAGTTGTTTGACCACAATGGAGCTCTGTGGCTCGGGGGAGGAAGACATATCAGGCTTTAAAACACATAGTTAGACTCACAGGAGAAACATTTACAGGTGAATTTGGGGTTTTTTGACAATAAGAAATTGACTATTGCCAGCCTTATACTTAAATAACACAAAATAAAGTGTTGGAAAAGGCAGTGCAGGGCCTGCCCAGCATTTGTTGACAAATTGTTTGTATCTTGTTAAATATGATATTTTTCATGATCATTCTTCTTTTGCAAAAACATACACCGTGAATTACAAATCTTCAAATGATAAACAATTCAGATAAAAAGTCAAAGACATTATGGATAAATATAAAGCATTTTCACATCGGGGAATACTGCAATTATTAAAAGAAAACATCTACAGATTACTTTGGGATAAGCTTGTTGTTTTTTTGTATTAAATATATTCAGATTTTATGTATTGTGTGCATTTTATGAAACAGCAGCTTCTTGTTGTTGTTGCTATTACACAGTAAATGTGTTCATTTGGCAGCTTTAGAACAGCTCACTGCCCAATAGACGGAAACTTTTTAATGTTCGTTTTAATTATCGTATCTTTCCATGAAAAAGTCATCGAGTGCTCCGAGCGACAGGTCAGGGACAAATTGAGTTGCACACAGCTGTACGCTCTAACCTGCCTGCTTGTCCACCAATAAGCATTCTGACTCATCACATTCCTTTTCTATTATCATCTCATCTCTGCGTATAAAAGTCAAAGATGGGCCGAAAAAATGGAGGAGAGTCCGTGTACACTTGCATAACGTTCACATTTATTTGGTTTCAAGTTCTAACACATTCTAAACATGCTTTTAACACGTAATGGATCACATTCTTCACAGGTAGTTAAAGTAACAAGAGCAGACAAGAGATTTCTGAAGAGAAAAAAAAAAACATTTCAATTATCTGTTAACAGGTGATGACTGTGTGTAAATCGATTTCTTCCCTGAGATATGTCAAGACGTTTCTATTCTTTTTCTTCCCCCCCCAACCTCTTCTCATCTTGTGCTCCTGTACAGAGTCCCAACAGTGGCAAAGGGTGGGGGGGGGGTCCCTATGCATCAGCCAACTTAAAGCTCAAACTGGTGCCTCGGCAGACCGGACGACTGCATGAGTTTTGGAGCATCAGGTTATAGTAAGAGCTTTTAATAATGTGCAGCAACTAAACATTTGTTGCTACACCTTATTGACATTCTGACTTTATGTCAAAACATTAAAAAGGCACCTTATTACAAGCTCTTTCTAGAACCGCGTGCTCCAGATCTCATCTTTCCAGGTCTCTAACAGTGGTGCTGTGCTGGGGCTGGACACGTGTTGGTTTGTCAGTACTGTCAAGATGGATGAGGGTTCCTCCCTGACCACAGCTGCAAAAAAAAACAACAACAGTGCAATACCTGGCTTAAAGGAATACTTCACCCCAAAAAAATAATGATGTTTTGATATGTTTTGATGTTGTTAAACGCGGCCAATATTTACCTCGATTCACCAAGACTTTTCTATGTTTTGGGATTTTCCGTTCAGCCATGCGAGCAAAACAAAGATTTCTCCACAAATTCAAGACAATAGGGAGGCGAGTAATTGATAAGGAAGTTGTCATATTGGGGTTGAAGTATTCCTTTACAATTCTGCTTTTTTTTTTTTTTTTCTTTTTTTTTTTCAACCTGGTCTTATCTTTGCAAGTATGCAAAATAAGACAAAGGATGTTAGTTTAAAGGCAGAGCTATTTCTCCGATTTCTACGATTGTTGTGTGTCATGACGTTACATGTCAGTAATTTAGGCTGGCAGCTTCTCCAGTGTGTGCAGAGTGATAACACTGCAGTCTGTAGTCGCGTGCCACAGCGCCAGGGTCCACGAGCGAGTGGAGGCATGTAAACACAAAAAGTCAGTTTGACCACAATTACATTCTCTGATCGAGAATCAATCACAAGCTGCATTGACAAGAGTCCGATATGATACAGTCACCACTCCATGTCGTCTTCAACCGTCTTCCCAGTGAACAACAATCATGGAGCACAGTGGAAAAAACCCACCGCCATATCATGATGTGGTGAATATAGTGTACACATCAAACAGCCATTCACAAGACGTAACCCGAGAAGGCCAACACAGAAAATAAAGCACTGGTTAACTGCAGCAAGAATGCATCATGCCAAAGCTTAACCAGTACGCCGACATTGTCATTCTTTCATCATGGTATTGGATTCACGATAACAGGGCAGAAGTGAAATAAAAGATGACGCTAATTTTACATGAAATGAAGCAAAAAAAAAAAAGAGGAGAGGTAGAGGATCCTGTGTTCAGTGTGTAACATACTTTACAGCCGGAGGTCAGAAAAAATTAAAGCTGCCGACAGCAGGCAAGTCTGAGGTAGAGAAGATTATGAGGCAACATGTTTACACATTAAAAAAAAAAAAAAAAATGAATAAAAGATTAATAAAACAGGTGTCAGAGCTTATTATTAATCTGAGTGAAATAAGATACACAATATAACAGAACATTGGTGCAATGAAACCAATAAATAAGACAAAAAAAAAATCATCTATTTGAAAGAAAGCAACATGATGACAAATAAAGAGGTAGTTTCAGTACAGAAATTGCAAATGACATATCCCTTGTCTGCAAAAAAATACAAATACAGCAAATAAAAAGAACACTTTCTTCAGCACATGTGTATCAAAATATGACAGGTAGGAAGTCAGAGCTGTGGCAGGAAGTTAGCCGTGGTGAGTTTTTATTTGTATGTTGATGAGCAGTTTTGATATTATTTGCTGCTACATTAAAGAAAAATCCCCCCTCAGATCCTCTTCCACTGTCAGATCTCAGCACTCTGTGATGTTCAGTGCATTCCTAGAGTTACTATGAGATGAAGTGACTTTGTTGTTGACCACCCTGATCCTCTCTCCTACTTCTGCTACAGTTCCAAGTACCCCAGACTAGGTGGGGTTGTTAACATCGGGCAAAGTAGCAGCTCTAGAAAAAGCCGCTGCTCTTTATAATCTGACACTAACACCTGATATTTATCTACTATGAAACTCAACTGTAGCCGTTTCTCAGAAGTGGTAAAGGATTTTAGGGGGAGGGGTCTTTTTTTAATGATACATCACATCACTCAGACTTTTGTTACATAAAGTACATTTCCCTGAGATTATGTGGTTTTTAGGATCAGTTCACCAAAATGACAAACACAGTTTCCTCAGTTACCTGTAGGGTTATCTGGCTGTTAGATTTTGCGGTATTAGTGGCGGAGATTTCTGCCTCCACCCCAAAACAAACTAAAATTCCACTCACCTCCCTGGTTTTGGGGTGGTGGCAGAAATCTCAGAGACTGACTTCTTAAATCCCGAACAAATAAAACCAAAACCTTATCCACTGGGTAGGTGAGAAGATATTGAATGTTTTTGTAATTTAGGTGAAAAAACCCTTTAACCTCAGAAGCCTGTGTGATGAATGAGGCACATTTTATCAAATGGAGGGAGACAATATTCTCCACACCCATCTTCGCTGCTCTTAGAATCCTGGTGGTAGAACATTAGTGTGATTTAATTCATGTTTGAAACCACAGATGGCTTCAAAGCATCACATTTGCATTGTAAAATGATTTAAAAAAATACATAAAAGGCTCCAAGATGTCAGTATTGTCCATATAAAACGTGGCTGACATCGCCTGAATAATACTTTTTGTTCATATAATACGGTGGACAAGGGAATGAGTAAAATAAAAATCATGTCCAAGAAAAGTCAAGAATTCATTCAAAGTTTAGAAAATGACAGGGGCTATCTTCACTCCCCCCCTCCAAAAAAGGACAATGAATATGTGAAAAACAACAAAAATCCAAAAACATTTCACATCATAACTACAAAGGTACATGTAAATGTATAAAAATCAAAAGATGAAAAGAGGCTAACTGAAACGTTTGAAGAGGAAACACTGCATTGGACTGGTGGTGTTGTTAAGGCTGCACACAGAGAGCTGGAAGGAGACAGGAGAAAGAAGCTGCGACATTCTGAAGATACCACCGCCTCTCGCTCTGTCAATCACCAATGCCAAGAGGAAAAAACAAATCACCCTGCATGTCTCATCTTCAAACTACATCCACTTTCACTGAATGAAGGGGGTGGGGACCTTGAGGGAAATCAAGTGGAAAAGAAAAACACTTTTCTACAGAGGACCTACAATGTCCTGGAACCTACATCTACTAATACTACAAGTACATCAGCGTGGTCACTGAGGAACTCCTGAATGCAATACATAACACTCACTTTACCCTGTTTAGATTCAGGTCTGCAGGGACCTGAGAGCGAGGAACACACTGGGTGGGCAGTGGCTGAGGTCAAAGGTCAAGGTCTCCAAACCTCACCGTCGTGTGCAAAAAAGAGAGTCGTTGCGAGGACTGCATTTTGTCTGCATTTCAAATTGTTTGTACATCGTGAAACGGCAAAAAACAAACGTGAGGAATCAAAGAAGACGCCTCGAGCGGTTTGAAATGATCATCTCGTACTTCAAAAATAAAGACCATTTTCTATGGCTTTTTTTTTTTGTGTGCATGCAATGTGCATATCTGTCACAGAGGGTATGCAAGCCGGAGGTAAGTCACCTAAATTCTCTAAACCTAGCCTGGATTCATTTAGACATGGCCCGGATAAACCGCACTGAATCCATCCCTTAAAGTGATCATTCGCAAAACTTTGTATTAGCCAGTTCATAAAAGCAATTTTGTTTGTTGGGCTTTTGGACAACCTTAGCCAGTAAAACCCTGAGGACCAGACCTAAAGCGAGCCTCAGCTCCACACTTCCTAGTGCCCCTTGGATCTGGATCAGGTCTAACTTAAACTGCAACTGGTCTTGGGTCTGTGCAAAAGTTTGATTGGACCTGACAAGACCTGAAAACAGTCTAAGTTCCCCTAAACCTGGCATGAACTGGCCAATGGAACTTTTGAATGACCAGTTGGTTGTTAATCCGGGAGTTCTCCCAACCACTTTGAAGCAGGATAAACTAACAGAAGCTAACAGAAGCTAGCAGTCTTCAAAGGAACTGGAGGCAGCGAACACTGAGTGTGAAGCACTTTCTGTCGACTCTCATTGTTCAGCTCCTGTTGAGACTTCAATCCAGTTGTTGTCACTTCCAATTTGGTTCTAGTGAGTCAGGTATACATTTTCTGACCCATAAAGATCTCTCGCTGTTCAGAACACCAAGCGTTGGCTTTCTGGTTTTAGATTTGTTCTGAATAAATGGAAAAATGCAAGATTTCACAAACTACCCCTTTAACCAAACATAGACGGTACGTTGGACCTTAAATTTAGATGATGGTGTGTTGACGCTACAATGCATCACTTTCCTGGCACTGAAGGCAGCAGAGCCCAAAAACGAGCAGTCCGAGGGAAAAACGATCTCATCCCATCTGCTCTATGCATATACGTATGTGTGCACAAGAATGTGGGCACGTTCAGCAGCATTGAGAATGAAATCCGGCAACATACTCGTCTGTCCAGCAGAGGGTTCTCCCCTCTGACTCAGATTGATCGATTTCTTATCCTGATTCTTCATTGATAAGAAATTTTTTTGTGGAGCCATCAGCCCCCTACCCATCAATGGGTAGGGGATAAAAGCATTGCATAACACTTTGGAAGAAAAACAATAAAACTAAAACAGCAAACCTAGCTATGCTCCCCTTCCCCTGCAATAAAGCTTTACATCCCCAGTCTATGATTGTAAAAAATACCCGTATGCTCCTTTTTCAATGAAGATCCCGCAGATCCAACAACTGTCACCTTAACCCATGGAATGTTAAATTGACAAGACCGCCTCCCATAAAGCAGGATGACTGAGGGTCCATGCAGATAAAGTAGCTCAACTTTGCTATTTACCGTTGCATTTTCAGTGTAACAAAACACTGTTTTTCAATCTTTGATTCATGCAGCTCCTTTGAACATTCATTCTCTGATTGCGGCGCCAAAGCATCCAGAGGGATTTGGTTTTAGACTGGGCCACTCTTCATTTAACAGAAAGAAAAGGTACCTGAAAATAGCAACAACATTTTCCTGAGGTAGTCTCAAAACACTCGTCACATGTGTCTATCCGCCCCCGTCTGAATAAAATAAACTCTTTTAAAGTTCTAGCTCTAACAATAGCAACACTGACACATTGAGCAAACTGGATACACACTTGTAAACTCCAAAGACCAATGCATCTACGAGCATTTGTTTTGTACAGAAGCATGTGCACAGTGTAAATCAGCATACATTCAGCTCTGTCGTGTAATAAATATATAAAGAAAAAAAGTTACAAAAAACAAACTAGCTGCTTGTCACATTCACAAGAGGGGAGACCAGTCCCTCGCCTCGGAGGGTCAGGGGGGGTCTAGTTTCCGGAGGGGGTGGTCACGCAGGGCGACAGGCCGGTCCTGTAGCTGGTCAGGCTGGATTTGCAGGAGTGCAAAACTGCTTTGAACAAGAGGGGGAGCTGCTCCAGAGGGACATTCACCAGCTTCCCTGCAAACAAGTTAGGGTTAGCTGTGGACAGGTTCACATTCTTTCCATTAGTAATTAGTCATATCATACTCTCCTTTTTACCAAAATACTGTTTTCTTTCATTAATTAGTTCCAATGGTTTATTTTTTTTGGTCTGTGTGAAAATGTTGCTGCTGCAAATATTTCAAATTGAAAAATCATGACAGGGAGGGATTATTCCATTTGAGCTGTTGGAAGGTTGTTTTTAAAAGTTAAACAGCAGTGCAGGAAGTGTTGAGTGTCATAACTTCACTTTAGAAATTGAAATGTATTTGTGAGTGTGTCCTTTAAAGCAGTAAACTCAAAAGGGGTGAGTTTGACTCTGTTGTTGCACTAATGGAATTAGTAAATACTGAATTAATGAAGATAACAGGTCAACATGGTGAAAGTTTGGCATTTGCAGGAAGAGCATAGTCAACAGCACATTAAAATGGGAGCTTCTTCCTGAGGTATCTTAATATATACTTCCTAAACAAATGAGAATTGATGGTAGACACACATTCTGAACACAGGAAATTTAACAGGTTAATTTTGTCATTGGTCAAGTAGCCGTGTCACACTGGACGAAAGCCCTCTGAGAAAATGATGTGGGAGGAGAAGAGGAATGACATTTAGAACCATAGCATTCCTAAAAGCATTTGCAACAAGCATATATTTCTAAAATTAACAGCATCTCAAGGCAGCCGTGCTCATTAAACCAGGGGTCCGAGGACCACCTTAACAAATAAATGAAAAAAAAACAAAAAAAAACATAACATGACAAAAAAGCGAACAAAAATAAACTGGGATGTGAATATGTGTTATGCTGTTATGTCACTGTCAGCTATAATGACCAAACTAAACATTAT
The DNA here is from genome assembly GCA_943590825.1 of Bovichtus diacanthus. Taxonomy (NCBI): domain Eukaryota; kingdom Metazoa; phylum Chordata; class Actinopteri; order Perciformes; family Bovichtidae; genus Bovichtus; species Bovichtus diacanthus. Next base: position 1,020,650 of record CALSBV010002302.1, read on the forward strand.
GCGCCCATGCCATTGTGAATCCAAATGTACTGTAGTCAGGGTCATATTTGCTCACCGCACGCTTTGGAGCTTTTTACTGGCGCAGGGTTGTCTTCCACTTTTTCGTTTAAAAAATCGATCCATTTTGTGTCACTGCATCTGAAGGATCGTTGGCTAGCTAACAGCGGCAAAACACGATTGTCTCTACCTGATGATGTGTCCTGACTGCTGATATTCAAATGTAATGGGTCATTGAAAGTATGCATTTTAATTTGATATTTTTATTTACATGAATTCTTGAGCACATTAAGATATAAAGAAGAACTAGCTCTGTGAAATAATTTATTTCTAATTGAATCTAATCATTGGGCAGTACATTCGTGGCCCACTAGATGGCGCTCTGAGGCCTACCAGTACAATGTAGAGTAGACATGTGTTGGATTTCAAAACGAAAATACTGAGTATTGTACTACACAGCACTGAGGGCCTTACCTGCGATGCAGCGGATCTCCGGGAGACACATCATGATCTCGGGGAAACGTTTGGGCTGGTGTGGGTATTTATACTCAGTGTAGTCCTGACACACATACCAGTAGCGCTTATTCAGCTGCTCCAGCTGGGAAATGTTGGACAGTCCTCTGATATCTGCAGAGACACAAAAGAAAAGAGAGAGTCACGTGGGGAATACTGTAAGGGTTAAGAAAAGCTTCATGTCAGTAATAGCAGAGCTTGCATTGTTACCTTGGTTGAGAAAGTTGATGGCTTTCATGCAGGCGTACTCCTCGTTACTGATCTTCAACTGGTGGAACTTGCGAAACAGATATATCAACCTTTCCATCACCTCCATACCGTCCTCGCTGAAGCTGAGGGATCGCACACAGACTTGTCAATTACGCTGGAAATCTGTCGCGGTGACTATCATCTATAATAATGTATTCAATAATGCCTCTTGAGAGGTGTGGTTTGAACCATTTGAAGCTATTC
>CALSBV010002302.1:1026612-1036160 GCA_943590825.1 Bovichtus diacanthus
GAGTCTGTGTGTGTGAGACACCTACTGTAGCAGGGACTACCACAGAGGAGGTTTGAGTACTTTGTCGAGTGTTTATATTTCTGTCTGTGGACAGATTTTATCACACCATGGCGTCACAATCGTGTGGATGCAGTCACGAAACCTTACAGATGTGTATTTTAGATCAAAATGAAGGCTGCGATGGAAAAGGGGTGTGGTCCCAAGCAAGGGCGCCGGAAGAAGAAGGGTAGGAAGTGGCCCCCCCGACCATTTTACGCCCCTGGGCTGATTTGCGGCTGCTGTGATCCTATCGCAAGAAGGTCCCTAGTTAAAAACTGTTGCAAGTTTGATATATCTAATATAAAGGCTATTTTAAAGACTTTTCAAATAAATAGAGGGTGATATTGCTTCAACAAAGAAAGATGTAATCATAATAACAATTTAGAACATTGACAAAGCTCACTGTGGGAGAGTCACCTCCTCCAGCGATCAAAAAGGATATCTAGATTACCGTAAAGTGTATAAGAAATACCAGCCAGCAATGTCTTTTTAGGAAACCGCAAAAAGAGCATCCATCACCCAAAAAACTGTTTACGCTGCCGGCCCACCACACTGATGATCAGTCCGATCTTATCTACAAAGACCGCACTGTATATTATATGATTTTTGTGACTAGTAGTTTTCTTTCTTATATTTAGTCATCTTTTTCTTTTTTTTTAATGTTCATGTTTATAATATGTAGAAATGTTTTATTTTCTCAAGGTTTACACATTACTTTAGTCCATTAAAATGACGTGCCACTAAAAATGTCTTATTTCACTTAAATTTAGAAAATGTTGTGCAGATTGTTGAAAGGGTACTTTGACTGTAAATGGATCTATAGGAGATCTCATAATCAAAAAAACTTAGTTATTTTTTCTGGGTGGAGCCATTACAGGGTTAAAACAATGTCCCTGTGATGTGGCCACACTTTACCTTTGCGGTTCATCCCCATTTGCAGACACTTGAGCAAGCGGCAGTACTGGCAGCGGTTGCGCTGCTTGCGTGACATCTCGCAGTTCTTGTCACGGCTGCAGCGGTACACACGCTTGTTGCAGATGCTGCGCTTGAAGAAGCCCTTGCAGCCCTCACATGAGATGATGCCATAGTGCAGGCCTGTGGCGCGATCTCCACAGATAAGGCAAGTACGTTGGTCAGCTGGATCATCTGCAGAGGGACAGAAAACAATGAAGAAAAGGTGGCATTTAGAAACCACTTCCAATCACTAACAATAATTCATCCACGCCGTGAAGTGGGTGCAAAAACCTTGCTGGAGGCACAAGTTTTTAATTGAGATCATGGGGGCGGTTGGGGCTTAAGCACAAGCCAGGCACTGGCTAATCCAAAGAATTCTTAAGCCCTAACTCTCATTTTGTGAAAGTGGAGGTGTAACAGGCAGCAGGACAGGGAGCGGAGACATCGTGCATGTTTTATTCAGCAGCGCTGATGAGAGGAGGCAGCAAGCTAAAACGACACGATTTGTTTACAGTCTCTCCTTTCTCTTCTTCTAACAACAGCAATATCACATGAAGAGGCCTCTTCCTGGGAAGACCTCTGAGCCCTGTCACCCTATTAGTCCAACAACATTTGCTCCATCAATCAATTTGTGACATACAGTCCAGGGTGGTTGAATATCAATCCATCTAGCATTTTCAATAGTATCCTTTACCTTGCAACTTGCTCTTATAATTGGTAGCTAATTTTCCAATCAAGTGCCTCAAAATCTAGCAGGACCAGCACCCACGAGCCTCTCCTGGCCTGGATGTTCCACACGGGCGCTCTCTTAATCATTAGCCTTCACCTTCTGTTTGCTCAAAGAGCACACGCTTTTTGCTGATCACTCCAAACTGTGAAAAGTTGGTCGGACAGGAATAAACGAGGGCTGTAATGTGGAACACATGTGAGGGGATATTTAGGGGCTTGAGGTAGGAGGAAGTGGGGGCTCACATCAAGGGGAGTGGTGTGGAACACGATGTCCTGAAAGAAGCATATTAAAAATAGTAGTAGAAATTACACTTGATGTGTTGGCTTTATAAAAAGGTTGGCTGGCAGCTTGCTGACCATAAAAAGAATGAGACATTAAGACAGAAAGAAAATAAATGGGTCGAAGTCTTAGAAAACTGATTTGAAAAAGACGTTTGGATGTATGTGAGACCATACCTCTGTGACAGGGTGGGGAGAGGATCAAAGAGAGATGGGCCCTACTGAGGACCTTCCTCAATGAAGCTACTTTACTAATCATGAAGGCGCTCTCAAACTGTTAAGACAGCAAACTGAGAGAGCTGTAGAAAATCTTCCCTTAATCCCCCATCTACCTCCAGGCTACATAATGCACATGATCAAACTCACTGAGGAAGCTGAGAATTAAGTCGGAGCACATATTCTCTGTTTACCACGGTGTTAAGCTTTATAGCACGCACACACGCACCCGCACACCCACACACACACAAACACCCGCACACCCACACACACACCAAAAACCACTCCACATCAAGCCCCCACCCCCCTTGCTAACAGCCGCAGAGAGCAGATGGGTTGGACTCCATGGTTACGGAGAATAGCCTTGCTGTGCAAAGCCTGGCTGCAGCAGGAATGTGGCCTGCTGCTGATCTGTGTCCAGGCTTGACTGGGATCAAATTTATCAGGAGCAGATAAAGGTTACAACATGTGATCAACACTGATACATAACACTGATGTTGATGTCTCTAATATGAGTCCCTTTCACTAGGGAGAAAATGCTGAATAATTGTCAGGTTGGTTGGATGAAATAGGAATTTTAAAAGAATAAATAGCTCACAATAACCCCTAATGGCAGCTTTACAAAATATCTGTCAGCAACAGTCATCCCAGTAATGGGAAGCAAAATATTTATTTTAATTTCTGTGGGGAACTACATCTGGATTTTGTGAATTGGTAGCGACCTGTCAATCATAAGGTAGGCCCGCCCTGCATTATTGTCTAATTTACTCTCAATGGGACCATAATTTATCAAATGACCATCATGCAGTAAAATGAAGGAGACCTAAAACTAGGGATTCAGACCATAATCGCATTAAGAAAATGTTTACTGACTGTAATAAATCAAGTGGTAAAAAGGGTCATTTTCTCATAGACTTCGGCACAATACGATTTATTTATGCAACCAGTCCATAATTAGCTGCCATGTTGTTTTTCTTTCTTTTTTCTGAAGAATTCTACCTCAGTCAGGTCTCCCACAATGCATTGCAGGATAAATCTGAAAGGTCATGAGATGATTCGCCAGATAGGAAAGTGGTGAAAAAAAGAAGTTACTGAATCATTATGTCTCTTTAGGCCTTTAAATCCTTTTCAAATAAAACAATGAAAAACAAAACCTTTTGGTTTTACTAGTCACAACAAGTTAATATCTGTGATGACAAGGGGTGCTCAAGTAGACGTGGCTCAGGGGTCAAAAGCCACCAATGTTCAGTGAGTGAGAGAAAGGCCTTAAATGGCTCTGTGAAGACAGCATTCAGAGTGGAATCCTCATCATCTTCAACAGTCACTAACCGTCCCTTTGCAATTTCAACACTAAACACTTTTTGTTACTTCAGGTGAGCAAGCAAACTTGTGCTATATATGTAAACTGTCATACTTTTTGTTGCATAATAACTAGAATTATGTAACATTTGTGATCTTGATTCATCTTAAGAACACTAAAGCCCCTTTCCCACTGGACAGAAAAGCCACTAACACCCACTAACATCTGGCTCTTGTCTTTAGTTTGAAAGGTAACCATTGGCATTCATTCCCGGGACATACGATTCTAATCAAGTGACAGAAATGTCACATTACCTCGCTGATCGTTTTGAAACGCATATCGTCAATTCCAGTTTTAGAGTTGGAAAGAGAGACTGAATAAGTAACAGATATAAAAAAGAAGTATGGATCGGGCACTGACAGTAACTACTGTTGTTTTCTAACCCCGCTTTCTGGTGCATTAGGGACGTTGAACGTGACACACCAGAAAAAAAAACAAGGCAATAGGAAAGTAGTAAATCTATTATTTTTAGTGGGTTTTCAGGCACTTAAAGAAGCAGAAGCACGTGATTGCCTGTTGATGATGTCATTTTCGCATTAATTTCAAAGTAAGAGCATGCAGTCTATATGAGCAGGGCTTTTTTTTTTTTTTTTTTAAATCAGCGACAAATAATTTGCATTCATTATTTTGCAGTGAGTGTGTTTATTTGCTCTATTTATATAGTATCGCACCCGTTTCGCATACATTCAACGCTGTTTGACTATGAAAAGGCAGGAGGCTTGCAAGCTGATGATTGAATAGGCAGTGATGTAGCCACAGGCCAGATAACTCATTCTTTATTTTACATTTATTCTTACAGGTGGGTAAAAGTCACACTAGTACTTCTTAGTCATTTAGCCTACCCTTAACTAACTTACTAACTACTAGAGTACACTACTAATACCGGTGTGAAGTGCTCTGTGAACGTTGGAACCTGAAAGAATAAATGAAAGATAAAGAATGAGTCAGTCCCCCAGAGGCTACACAGGCTAACTGCTAACTGAAGAAGCAGCAAGCCCATTTGTTGTTTTCAGCATATTATGCTATTTTCTATATGTGTAATCAGTTGTTAGTTATCATCAGGACTTGACATTAGCATCCACCAAATGCAGGTAGAATTCGGCAGTGGCGTGTAACACAGCCGCTGTTACTTTCCTGTTTTTCAAAGCCTGGAAACAGGAACCACGGGCTGCGGGGAGATGGCCTCCCGGCCGCGCAAGGTGTCTCCTCACCGTGGTGTGGCCGGCTCAGCGGCCCCGGTAGCCACATCCCAGTTAGTTAGTTAGATAGTTAGCACATACTCACTGTGTCACATTAACATAATAAAATAATGACTGGAAGTTACTTATCGCTGATTAATAGGGGAAAAAATCTGTTCATATAGATTGCATGCAGGCAATCACGTGCTTAACGAAAAAAATTAACGTGTGATACGAGAGGATTTTCTTTCCAACCAAAACTCCGTGTGTGTAAGCGTAGAATTGAGATCCACAAATGCCTTTTGCCTAAAAAAAAATTGATTCACAAATGCTTGTTCGAAAGTTGTAAATGTTAGGAAGATATTTACAAATAAGTTATAAATCAATTTCATGTATTGACAGGAGTTTTTAATTTTATTTGTGCACTATTTGAATTCACACAAATAATATTGAGACAAATCTGTCTCCATGTTGGAAAGTCAATAATGGAGGCAGACAAGCAGGTTTCTTTACCTGCTCAATGAATAGAGCAAAGCACTGACTGCATGTTGACTGCATGTAGGAGTTTCTACTAACTGACTCTTCAGTTCGGTCCCTACAGGACTGGTCAGGTGTTGTCACACATAAGACAAAGAATCACTCACTGCTATCATTCAAAAGCCTCTTTCGTCCAGATTAAGGATGGATTTAGTATCTTTTGTATCACATTTTATCCAAATAAAGTTAAATACTGCTGTTTATTATTATTTTATGACCGTACTGTTTTCCTATAATACTGCTTCCTTCAGGTTAATTGAAAAAGAAATGTAAGCTTCAATGAAGGTACTGTGTGTTTGGCAGCCTGTTTGCTTGATTGTTGAGCTGCGACTAACCATTACTTTGATTATTGATATTAATCTGTTGAATATGTTTTCAATCAATGGATTTATTATTAATCAAAACAATGTTTGAAAACATTTTTCATTTCTTAACGCCCTTTTCAGTTTTCCATCCTGAGCCTTTCAGTCAGTTGTGCTTCCTGCTCCATGTGGATCTTCTTCAGTAGGGAGTGAAGGAACGCTCGGGAAACCTACGGCTGACACCACAGATGCTACATCCATGTTCTATGTCCATGTCAGAAAAAGATATTATCATGTTTAAGAGTGTGATTCTTGGACCCGTTGAAGGGTGTAGATGAAGCAGCTGAAGAGGCCCACACACACAGAGGGGGACGTGGTCAGAGGAAACCTGATATTGTGACTATTGTCAATGGTTGACCTATCCACCCATTGCTGATTAAAAGCCACAATGTTTTGACAATAACCAGGCCAAAGCAACATTGTCATATTCATAGGAGCAGGATTAGGGTTTTTTGTGTGTATATAATTTAAAGAGCCAGCTCATCAGAGGCATGTGACTGAGCTGAGAGCTAAGCCTCCCAGAGAGAGGGGGTTTTCATAGCAGGTTGCAGGGTTCATGTACTAAAGGTAATTAGAAGGAGGTGGGGGTGTGCATGGCATAGAGCCTCTCGCAGATAATGAATGGTGAATTGAGGACTTCTAAAGCCCAGAGACAGATTACCATTTAAATGGTGTGAGGTTTAAATTTGCTGCCGGCAGAAGACTGCAGGGGCATCCATACTGTACAGAGACAATGGAGCGTCACACAGTGAGCCCATCCTGGGATTAGAATTTAACTATTTTGGTGATTAACTCTACACAGCACAGAGGTTAAGGCGACTCTGAGAGGAAGTCCTACCAGTCAAAGATATCAGTGCTGCTGTGAGCAAACCATATTACATAGATGAGTAACACTGTTCTAGCATTAAAACAGTTCGAATAATTAGGGCTGCAACAAATGATTATTTTCATAATTGATTATTCTGCCGATTATTTTTTGTAAGTAATTGTTTGGTCCAAAAGATGTCAGAAAAAAATGAAAGATGGCCATCATAATTTTCTAAAACCATGTTTTGTCCAACCAGCTGTACAAAAGCTAAATATATTAATTTTACAATCGCATAAGACAACCTGGCATTTCAAAATATAAAAAAGGGAAATGTTGGTCATTTTGGCTTGAGTAAATACATGAAATAATATAATCAGAATAGAAATTATAATAAAATGATCAGAAAAGTGTCTGATTAATCAACTAATTGTTTCTGCTCTATAAATAATAAAGTACCAAAATCAAGTTAAAAAAAAAAGTTTTACACTGTGCTGTCCCTCGTCTGAACAGTGAGTGGTAAAAGGGTCTATGTAATGCTTATTATCACACATAAATAAGCAGTTACAAACGCGATGTATTACTATAGAAGTTGGTGAGTTCTTCTGCGTGCTAGCTCTGAATGAACTTTAGGCTTGGTAACACAGAGATCACCACAGATTCAGCAAAAGTCTTAAAGAGCTTTTCAGCTGCTTAGCTTCAGAATAAAGTGAGAGAGTGACACCTCCATGAAGCCCGAGAAGAGGACCAAACCAACGTCTTACCATCCTCCTCACACAAAAGTGCACTTTCAGCTGGAAACCCTGTTTTCACTGTATAGTGATCACATCTACACATGGTACTGTAAGTAGAGCTTATCATGAGGCCATATGAAGGACCCTGTCATCATAAAACATGAGGAAGATCAAATAAATGACAGTCACCTCCTCAGCCAGCCATTTGTCAGCCCATGTGCTCATTCAGGGAACACATTAAAACCATATATTTCACTGGCCACCCCATGTGAAACGCCTGACTTCCTTATTGAGGTAAAAACACAATGGCTAATAGTTGCCTTCACTCAGGCTTATTTGCCAAATCTATCACCCTGTCTTTCAAGTGCATGGCCACCATATAAACAGGCTGATTCACACCTTCACACACTTGATCTCAGATTGTCACGTCCTATGACTCCTCCTCCTCCTGCCTGTAGATGACAATTAAATATTCATGACATTTACTCAAGGATTTAACTTTGTAAGGGTTCTGTCTGCAGCATGTGTCTGTGGCAGTCTGGTAACAAAGCCAACGTGTAACTTAACTTTCCAGACATAGCAGTCGGAGTTCAACGCAGGGACAGAGAAAAAATACTGGATACAGAAAAAAAATGCTTTCCAAAATAAAAGTGTGTGATAAATTAGGATTTAAGTGATAATTCTCACTTAACCCGAGCGCCCTGTTTTGAGGTATCAGTCCATGAGATTTCTGCCTCTACACCAATACAATGGGAGAGGATAGAATCAAATTTGTGGTGCTTAAAGAATTTTTTTAAAAGACACTTAACAGCAACATTTTTTTACCCAGAAACATTGATTCAGTTAGTCTAAAAAGTCCCCAGAATACCCTGTAAAACTGTAGTTCCACTGAAAGCTGTTCACAACAGTGTCTGTGGATTATCCTGACTAATTATGGCATCATTTTTGGAAACATGGCTGTATTTTTATTTATTTATGGGCACCATCAATTAAATTCAGTTCATATCTGCTGTATCTTAAATGGTCAATTTATATAGCACTTTTCCAATCTTAGCGATCACTCAAAGCTTTACAACACGTCAGCATTCACCCATTCACACACATTCATACAGAGTCACAGGCTGCCATGCAAGCTGCCACATGCTCATCAGTAAACATTCACACACACTCACACACCGTTGGCCATCGGAAGTATTTTGGGGTTCAGTATCTTGCCCAAGGTCACTTCGACATGCTGACTGCAGAGGCCGGGGATCGAACCACCTCCTGAGCCACAGCTCATAGAGAAAAACATCTGAAAACCTGGAGAAATAAACCAAAACTACACATTATATAACTATATATATATATATATATATATATATATATATATATATATATATATGTTTTACAACTATATATATATATATATATATATATATATATACACATACTGTATATTATACAACTCTATCCATAACAGCCCTGTCAAGTTTAGCCAACATTTCAATTTTCCATAACAGAGACCTATATTTGAAAGAGCAACAGACATTGCTTTAACTGACAGATGAAGCCAGCAGAGGCGTTAAAGGGGAATTCCACCAATTGTACACATGAAGGTCAGTTCACTAATCATGAGGAGTAATACTCAGCCTCTGCAAACATTTGTAGAATGTCTTCTGTGGCTCTGGAGGGGCTTTGTTGAGTCTGAGAAAATAACAATGATGATGATGTCTTGCCTGATAACATCATCAGGGTTATCTCAGCTTGTGCTCGGAGATTACACATTTTTAACACAAAGCCTGCGTTACAAACCGGGGGAGTGGAGTTTGAAAGACGAGGGGTGATTACCAGGCAGGGAGGGTCTAGTAAAGGAGGCTATTAGTTGCATTATGGGAAATGTAGGATCCAGAGTATTTGGAGCTATACTATGTACTAAAAGTCAGGCTATCTAGGCCTCAGTTGCTTCCATTCTTTTTTAAAAATCTGCCTTTTGCAAGTCCTCCATCTTTATAGAAATACGAAACTAAATTGCTTAACTACCCTTTTGATGTGTTTAATATTTTAGCACTGTAAATAGATTATATATAACTTTGTTGATCTTGTTTATGTGTCCTGCTGGTTGATTTGCAAAGAATTGAGCTTTTTTTTTTTAAATTGTGATTGCTGCTAGATGTAGAGAAATATTCAGTTTGTGAGTGTATGAAATGAGACATGACGAAGACTCGCCCTGAGGTGACAATGAAGAGTTATAAAAGCAGTGCTTCATCTTGAACTCCACCCTCTGTAGCTCGGGTGCAGTAACCCCCGACGATCTGTGTCACCCCTCCACACACACACACACACACACACACACACACACACACACACACACAC
>CALSBV010002302.1:1036170-1062917 GCA_943590825.1 Bovichtus diacanthus
ACACACACACACACACACACACACACACACACACACACACACACACAAGGCTGCATTGTTTCCCAGGGGTCAGCCTGGGTTTCATTCTAAACTTTAACTCAAACCAGGAAATGCGTTGGAGCCCTTTAAGCCCCGGTCCATGGCTGAACCATAAGGAATAGTCACACATTGAAAAGGGGCAAAGAGCAGCATGTCACGTTCGCGTGCCCTCTTGAGGGAAACTTTAAAACAGTTCCCAGGTTTGACCATCTCTTTTGCCATCTGTGAGCTGCATCATGCTGAGAACAGAGATGTATCGTGGCCAGATCTCCCTATTGTCCACAGCCCACACACACAAAGGCGGTGGTATAGTGTATGGCAGCCTTTTGAGTGGCTGACAGAGCAACAAGGCCTGCTGCTGAAGGGGTTTCTCTTCAGGTTTTGTGTCAGGCTTTCCATCACAATCATGCCCCAGCTGAGACAGGGAGCGGGGGTTGGAGGAATGTGCTGTACTTTTCCACTGCTGGCCCCCTCCCTACCTCCTTCTCTCTGAGCCTTTCTTCTTCCCCTTTTCTCTTCCTCATATCTCTTCTTCTCCTCCTATCTAACTTACCTCTCCTACCTGGGGGTGAAGGGAGCACCACCACCACCGCCAGCACCACCCCCTCCCCCAGACTATGACTGGTATGTACATGGACACCACACATCTAACACATTCACAGAGGTTAAAGGCATCTGAAGACCATCCATGCCTCAGATCCAGCATTCCTGGCAGCCCACACTGTGATGCTAATCTTTAAAAGTTGCTTGCATGGAGTTGCAGATTGGGCTTATCCACGAGACAATGGCGACCTGTTGACATTGCTGTCTTGATAATATACACCCAGGCTTAGAGGCTAAATCATTAGCATTGAGTAATACCACACCAAAGATAGGCTACATATTACTGTTATGCTAATACGAACCACATGTGATGCTACTTTGTTGAATAAGGTGGGAAAAGGCATCAACTGTAGGAGTCTGGCTCACTGTGGCGGCTTTATTTGCAAATCTATCTGAAAAGATCATTTATATCTTCTTTTTAGAGATATTTAATAAGGATGTATGTCTGCATGTGGAGAACTCTGATGAAAAGTATTCTTACATTTCATACATTTAGACTGACGTGCATGTGAGCTACTCATTTAAAGTGCTTTTTTTTCCAAATAAGTAACCATTTTTAATACAAAAATTGTTGATACTAATGTCTTTACACATCAGTTTTTACAATTAATACCAATACCTTTTTTGATACCTTACTTTGAGAAACATGTTTTTCTAAAACCCCTTTTTCATTAAACAAAAGAAGCTTATGTTCTAAAATGTTCAATTATATAAATAAAATAGTCTAAAACTTGTGAACAGTCTGAACAAATAAGAAATTAATATAACAAATCTGACCATATATTTAATGCCAGATTAGGTATTTTATAGTTTTTTATATTCACTGCTACAGACACATTGAGGTCAATACCTAATAAGTATTATTATTAATGGTACTAATATTTTTTTCTTAAGTGAATCACACTAGTTTTTGAACAAAGTATTATTTTCCACAACATCCTTTGACACAGTTTGCCAATTTTCCTGCAGAAAAAGGTTACCAAAGCTACGGAAAAAAGGAAATTGTCATTAAACCATTTTCATACAAGTTGTTTTATGACTGAAGTAAGTTCATCTATGGATTTACTCAAATAGTAAGTAAATATCATGACATGCTACTGAATATTTTTCTGTTATTCGCTATTCATTTGAAACATGTAAATGGAGTTTGATCCATTGAACCAGATGAACAATCTCCAAGGAATAAAACACGATTAGTACTTATTTTTTCTTTCTTTCTTCGATTAGTGTTCTACTAATGTGTGCCATAACATCTTGTGTAATACATGTTCTTTTTCTATAATAACAATAAAAGAGGGAAAACTGTGGACATGACACATGTTAGACATCACTGTTCTGAGCCTGAGCCCTGTCCCTTCTTTGCTTTCCTTTGCAGAACATGAAACTACGGCTTAAAAACACAGTTGAAACTGGTTTCGGCCCTAAACTCCTTTTTAATGTTGGGTCAGCACACACTGATATGAACCATGTGGTGAGTTTTACAGCCCAGGCTTTGTGATACACTCACATATAAAAGTGCTGTAAATGAATGTCGAGTCTCCCCTTCATTAGCGGGAGGGGGGACTTCCCACAGACCGCAGAGCCAGCAGAAAAGACTCCCACTGATATTTCCCATGCAGGACGTAGAAAAATACTGTAAAATGTCCACCAATAACAACGTGGAGCTTGTTGTGCCTCAGCAGATCATCTGAGGCAACCGTGAGCTTCAATAAAAAAATAAGCAGGAAGAAAAAAACATTTGCAATGATAAATTCAATCCTGTTAGTGTTGTGTATGTGCTTGGGGGGGGGGGGGTAAATGGCATTTGAAATAACACACCCCTTAAAAAGACAAAGATCTGCACCGTGATGGACTAGTGTGTGGCGTTTGGTTTAACAAGGCTTTGGCCGGAGAGATGGATATGCTTCAGGGAAATTAGGAAAAAGGAGCGTAGCAATAAGCAGCCTCCGTCATTGGCTATTTATAGGTAAGCATTACAGAGTCACAGGAGTCCCTGACCTCCCCCACTGTCACTATTGATCTTCACACAGCTTCTGTCCCCTGCACCTACATCCACATAAACAATCTCTCTCTCTCTCTCTCTCTCTCTCTCTCTCTCTCTCTCTCTCTCTCTCTCTCTCTCTCTCTCTCTCTCTAATAAATACATCCTTTAATCTCAACACAAAAAGGCTTCCTGCAAAATGGAGGTGATGTGGTGCGTTGTAGCAGCAGTGTGGAGTTAACCCTCCCTCAACTGGAGCAAAACCAACATAGCTGCTGGCTGAGGGATTACCATGAGGGGGATGGGACGAATACAGTAACATGGTACCTCCACATGCTACATTGAAGTCCTTGAAGGAATATATTGATTGAAGGACATACTAACAGAAATTATTTCATTGTCTTTAAACTCCCTGAGCGGCGGTTTTGATTAGCAAGTTATGATAAAAATTATTTGAGTGAACTGTAAAATCAATAATCCGCAAGATAAGCGCTTAACAAACGACGTGCAGCAGTGATGAGGAGTCCAGGAAACTTTGCTTTGCTATGTGGACAATATCTTAAGAGTGAGAAAGGATCAAATTCCACCAATACAAGGGTTGGGGGTGACTTGGTGGGTGCTTGGGATGGGATGCAGTGTGAAAACTGCCAAAGGAAGGTTATTTTCTTCTAGCACTTAAGATAATTCATGTAAACAGCCCAAATGCAGCAACACAAACAATGACGAGCTAAAAGCGGTTTGGCGAAAGCATCATCAACAAAGTTCAAGGAAAGATCGCCCACTTAACAGTCACTGAAAATCTGAAAATCTGAAAAAGTACTCTGTGTGTTAAACGACACCTTGATTAAAAACAGCATGAAAGTAAAAAACAAGAAAGAAAAAAACTGAAATATGTAAAGTACCCTTAGTTTTGGGATAGTGGTGATCGGCCAACAGATTGAAGCTCCATCATATCAACACTGTACAAATCCACTCACACATACCAGAGATCAATACATATGGAGGTGCACTGTGCAAATCATGTCATCGTGTCATAACACACATAAAAACAAAGCGCTTGAAGGCATTGAGCAGTAGGAACGCTGGGAAAAGCTGGAATAGCTCATTAGCCCGGCCTGAGAATCATTAACAACTCTCAGCATAAAGGGCTGATCCTATCAAATGTAGCACAAATCTAAAAGCAATGTAGCATTTGTTTACTCAAACTGCAGAGAGGATCTTTAGAGCAGCATATAATGGAACTAATGGCCATTTTAAAATAATTGTATTATATCCATTCACAGTAATTCCAAGGCAATACAATTCTCAAATATCATAATGCAGGAATTGGTTGGAAATGAAGCTATGTTCGACAGATCAGCAGCATACACATAACACGGATAAGAAAAGAAACAAAAACTAGCCTCAATGAAACGATAGACAATATTAAGTAACCAGAATGCAGTTCAAATACATTGTCTGTTTAATAACAAGCAAGCCTCTTCTCCCATTCACACGTAATGGTGAGTTTAAGTATGGCCCATTAAAAGAAAGCAATGGCCTTTTCTGCTGGCCTGTCTTACCTTCCCATGTATCCATTTCATGCTTCTCCCAGTCTGCCTGGACCCCATTCAAGCACGGACTTGGCTAAAAAAAAGCCACTGGGCCTGGTCGCCTCATGTCTCTCTTTTCTTTCTCTGCCTCTCTCTCTGTTTTCTCTCCCAGCAACCTCTTTCATCGACAGCCTGTCCCTCTCTGACCACAGCCCTCTCCAAAGTGGTGTCAGAGCAACACTACTGGTCACTTTACTGCCTGGTCACATGACCAGAGTTCAAGCCCTGGGGTCACGGCTTGGCTTGAGGTCCAATGACAGCTAGGGGTTATCTGAGTGGAACTGATAGTCCTATTTTTGCTGCCGTTCAACAATACTACTCTCCAGCGCCACCCTCCCACCCAAATTAGCCTCCCCTCCCCTCAACCATGCCTCTGGCACTTTTGAGGAGGACCAAAGTGCATGTCCAAGCATAAACACAAGTTCACGCTGACAAACACAACATACATTAATAAATTGAAGCACTTAGCACAACAGGGAAGAAGGCTAAAGCTAACGTTTCACAGACTACTTGGTTACAAACTGAGCAGAGTGGAAAGCAAAAGAAGCTGAAGGCCAATAAGATGGAGGCCAAGAGAAACGTGGAGGTGGATCCTCTTCCTCCTCTGTCCCTATACATTCCTCCATATGGAACCTACACAGAATTCTAATTCAAAGTTGGAAGTGAGATATTCCCAGAGAAACCTGCTTGTGATCTTGTGTTCTCCATCAGCTAATGTAATATTTATATTTTCTAAGACTGACCACTACTGGCAATTACTAACTAAGTTAATTTTTACTTCTTTGCATCTCGTCACCACATTGCTGTTTCAAGAACTTAGGGGCATGAAATGCTAGGAAACAAACATTGAAAAGAACATAAATGATGTGGGTATAGAAGGTATAGTTTTAACGTACTTATTTTATAATAGTCCTAAAATTGTTTGATTAAGTGATTCTTTGTTTTCATTGATCAATAGAGATCCTGGAATCCGAGTGGCCTTAATACTACGTCACTGCAATGACCTGGGTTCGATTCTGGCAGGCACTTACATTGCATGTCACCTCCGTCTATCCACACGTTTTGTGTTCCTTTCCCTAATACTGATTATTCAAGAAAATCTAAAAAGTTTAATAAATAATGTAGAAACATTTTAGAAATATTAAAAGCAACAATTATCGGAATTTTTTTCCCTGTTTTATATGAATAGCTTTTGTTTGTTTTTTTACGGTTTGTCAAACAGAACGAGCAATGTGAAGACATCCGTTTAAGTGCAGTTCAGAAAATAATTGATAGTTTGTCCAACAATGAGAATAAGCAGTGAGTGCAGGCTTACCACAGACACATGTACTCACTCCAACACCAACATGAACATGAATATAAACAACGACTAAATCTTAAAAGTGAAGCATGAACCTTTGCATCTTACAAAAACTAGGACCGAGCATTGTGGCACACAGTATCGGAAACTGTCATGTTCCGAATGCTAGCGTTAAACGTGTCCAAGCTCACGTTTAATTATTCTTTGATCAAGAAATTCTATCAAGATGTTGCCAATTTTAGCCTGGATTCTATTTAGACTCGTTTCTTGTGCAGCTGCTTCTTTTGTTGTTTGTATCGCCCTGACGAAAACGTATCCAGCTATCATACTGCAAATAGTATTTGGAAAAAAGCATCCAAAAAAATCCAGCCGTCACAAACATAGGATTCTAGAAAGCCCTCTCCAGTTCCCTACTTGACTTAAAAGGCCATCCAATTAAAATGCACCTCGTAGGAAAGCTGAACATCACACTGTCTGACATGATTCTGGCCATATCTTGGTGTTGTTGTAGCCAGCCTTTAAACCTGTGAGAACTACAGAGATATCTTACCGTCCAGTGGGTTCTCCTCCTTCATCCCCTCCAGTGGCCTGGTTAGGGGGGCCATAGTGAGAAGCATCCAGTGTTTCACCGGTGTGCCACACCCTAAACTCTACTGCCCAACCTGATGCTCTGTGTACCCAGCAGCTTCTTCTCTACCTGACCCTCACCTCGCACTACAGTAGACAAGCCTGTCTTGATCATCCAGCCAGTTTCACAGCCCACCCTCTCCACAGCTCCACCCTACTAATACCACTTGTTCACTCTCACAGCAGCAGCACCCCACCCCCCCCGGGACCCAACCCCCCATGAGAATGCTAATGACCTGGCTGCATTAAGTCACATATAAGGAGCTTTTCACATTCAAATGCAACAGAGGGAGATAGCTTATGTGAATGCATACAGGCAGAGACCAAACTGAGCCGTGCCGCTGGGCTCGGGGGGGGGGGGGGGGCGGGGGGGGGGGGTTCACAGAAACAGCAGTTGAGCTGTCACGGCAGGCGAGTTGGTAAGCAGGTAGAAATATGAGGACATGTGTAACCTGTTGGTGTGATCAAAGGCAGTCCCGCCGTCTCCCAGGTTACTTTACACTAATACCATGAGAGTACTGCCATGTCACTGTGTCAAAGGCAGGACTTATAGGAAGGACCTGGCCAAGGTGTTGTAATTGGATATGTGTTTACATGCAGATTTGAGCATTAATATTCTTTACAGTTCACCAAGAGTTAAAGACCTGAACCTACTTTTTACAGGCAGATTTTCAAAGACGTTCTTCAAGCCGACCATTATGTTTATATGATGTTCACAGAGACACTCTCGTCCAGTGCGAATGGGTCTCCATGCTGAGTAGTGAGCCTCCTGAATTTCCGACCGGAAAAAAGAGGCAGAAAAACCTTGGCACAGTGATGCTGATTGGCACCGGACTAATATTATCACATGACATGTTTTGCGAAATATGGTAGATAATTTGTGGTGGAATTTTTACGTAACAATTAACAGACATGGCAGATTCGCACGGGACTATTAGTACCTGGGGACCTCTAGTGATTTGGAATGGCTGCGGAGGTCGTCTCTCATCTTAATCCCGTGCGGATATGGCTTAACAGACATTTTTCAAAGGTTATTGTAAGCCCAGTGGGAAATACAATGTTCTTGAGATTATTTCAACGCAAATACTTACAAATACAATAAATAACCTAAATGTTTGCTCTGCAGGGGCAGGCTTTGTTGACATATTTTTAGTCTGAATAGCATAACCTTGCTTGTCGATACTGATAGGAAGTCAAACCTGAGCCGTGCGGGGGGGGGGGACCATATGTCACCCTTGACCTTAGCACCTTTCCTCCCATGTGGCGAAGACGAACAGCATAATCAGCCATGTTGCCTTTAACCTTGAAGTCAATTGGAGCCAGTTCAGCACCGAGTCTCATGCTGGTTATCTGCCGTCATGTGTCGAGAGGCGCTACCTGAGACTGTGACCAGGGCTGGGGGGCCGCTCGTCAGGACATGTAGGATATAGTGCCAGTACACCCGCCCCACACTTACTATGCTACAATGCTAATTCCACTTCTTGTACTTCAAATGTAATGACATGTTGGACCACTACAACTGTATTTTTGGTGTCTTGTAAACCCATGAGGGTCGGGCACTTCGTGTGGATGACACGGAAATAAAGAAATCAATCCTACTGCATATGGTTATAGGCTCTCTAAAATGACATCTCCTTTTTTTTCCTTTTTAATAAAAAGCATATTTGATTATGGTTGTTATCATTTGTAGATAATATGTTATACAAAACTCGTAACTTTGAATTCAATGTGTTTTATTAGTGCATGTTCTGAACCTCAGGTGTCTTGATTTGAGGGCCTTTGGGGAGCCTGTATTTTTAAATGCTATTCTAATTTTTAGTTGGATAGCAGTCAATCACAGTACAGAAAAATGGAAGTTGCCACTAAAAATTGTTGATGAATGTGGTTTTCTAATTACAATTCTACACCAGATTACAACTGTTGGTGAGTTTGATATTAAAAGCCACCCTTTAAAAAAAAGAAAAAAGAAGAACATACCTTTAGAACGTCATACACAATGATAAACATGAAACTAACTTTACAAAGCCGTTTCTGCTGCAAAAAGATCTGCCAAATAGGAACTGTTGAGCCATCTACACAGCTTTGGACAAATGAATAATAAAGCTCTATTTGACACTGACATTAAAAGACTTAAACTCCTAAAAGCATGTTTTTGTATCTCTCAGTAATTAAAAGTGTCTTTAAAGTAAAAAATGTGATCTTAAATTAGCCTCAGGCAGCCTGAGCATTCCTGACACTGAATGCTTGTCCTTGTGTTCTGGACTTTCCTGCTCCTGAAAAATATGCAGCAAAGCCCTTTTAAACAAGCCGAAAGTTGTTAGCGAAAATGCTAATTTGATTCAATGTCAGCTCGAATTAGCTGTTTTGTGGCTTGTTTTCTGCATTTCCCTAAACAGTAGAGTAACAAAGGGCATTTCTTTTGTTTGAGCTCCCCTCCCCCTCTGCACACTGTCACATAGGCCAAACCTTCCACTCTTCAAACAAAGAGCTTCAAGAAAAACAGGAATAGGCCACTCTGCTCTTGTTCTCCTCTAAATATAAATACATACATTCTGATTTCCCAAAGCAAGTTACAGAATCAATCTATTTCCTCGAGTATTACTATAGGACGATGAGCGTTTCTTGTTAAAAGAAGGCTGCCTGTACTAAAGCCTGTACTAAATATACAGTGTATACCAGGGCCAGAGATATGAATCCCCCATCAACCTTTCTTTTAAATGTAGATACCGTCGGAGTTAATGGTGGGTCCTGCCTTTCTTTTTCTTCCACAGCTTTGGGGTGTTGGTCTGTAGGCCAAAACCTGAAATCAGTTGCCTCACCCTGCCTGAAGGCCAGAAAGACTACTTTCAAGAATGTCTTCACAGAAAAACTGCAGAGTCCTTAAAAAGACCAAATAGGAGGAACAAAAGTTTGTCACAATTTCCTTTCTCTGCCATTTGGATTTCCGCTACTGCTAAATAAGACCACATGAAGCGCCTGCTTTTCTGAGGTCGACTTTTTATCATATTTATTCTCATGAGTCACATGCAAATTTATTTTGTAGCCACGCACCGAGTACAACGACAAAACAGAGGTGCTTTTCCTCTTACTAGATGTATTCAAGAAAAACTCTACTAACCATAACATTTCTTTGTCATATGGATTAGCATTATTACTGTAAATGTGACTCAACCAAGTTGACGTTTAAATCATCGACGGCTGTTAAAAAAAAACTTATTAGGGGATGCTCTATAGTAAAGTATACCTTCCATTTTATGTTAAAATATCAAGTTCCTATTCATATAGAAGACAAGAAATAATCTCAATCATATCGGTTTTCATGAAATTGTGTTTTAAGGGGCAAAAAACGTGTTTTATTGTTAGTTATATTCATTTATCAATTGTTTGATTAAATTAGTGGTTCCCAACCTGGGCTATAGGAGATTAGAAAATATATATATTCTTTTTAGACAAAATGACATATGTTTTGTCTTGACTCGTCTAATCTTTGCTTTTGTGGATATCTCTTTAGGCGTCTGAAAATCCTTCAAATGAAGAAAATTAAAAACCAACTGTTCACTACTATGTCCCTATACAAGACTACAAGCTGTGATGACAGAGCAGCCCTTGTGTCAGTGGATCACAGGCTGCTGTACGTGCTCTTTAAACATTATGATCAGGTGCTCCCTGTTCTGATGACAGCACTCTTTGTGACGAGTTGCCTCAGAGGCTGCTGCTTCTGTTTCTTTGAGGTGATCGCGGCTGTACAGGAGCCGACCTCAGCGCTTCGCTCGTGTCCACTCCTGCAGATTAGATTCACAATGATCCACCTCGCATTCCCCGGATGCGTTTGCTTTTTGGAGCCCTGATGAACAGCAGATCAATGCAGCTGTTCTCTGCATGAAAGTACAAAGGGCACATAAAGCCGAGGTGACCTGGCCACCATCTTGGAGTTAATGACCACTAAAACAGCCTCTCATATGAGCCTTCCTCAATAGCCATTCATCATGCTTTTAATTGCCCTGACAGGGAGGAATCATCAATATATTCTATTCTTAGGGTTCCAAATCTTTGAGTTAAATAAATAGAAGGCGTTGGTGTTAATGTCTGAGAAGACCTGTTGTCCAACAAGCTACATCAACGATGACACTTTTTTTGGTGACGCTCACTTTCTCTTCTCAGTAGTGGATGCTTTGAATTAAATCCTCAACTTCACCATGGATTAGCGAGAATAATATACAGTCCAAGCAGACTAAAGGGTGACAAAACATTAGGTTGTAGCCATCATTTAATGCCTGTTTGTTACCAACACTGTATTTAAAGGGTTTTGCTGATTAACCTGTTTCACCACCTGCTGCCTTCTGTGCTTTATGTATGTATCCCGTCACCTTCAAGTCCCTTTGAAGGGAATAGTGACATTTTGAGAAATATGCTAATTCCTTTCCTTGGCGAGAGTTAAGGCATCAAACCGAAACCCAAAGAACTAGCAGCGACAAAGGCAGGCGGTTGCATTGCCTTACGTCGCCTGTGTCTTGGCCAAAAGTCGCATTTGAACACACCGCCAACGGCAAACTGGCACTTACGTTCTGCGCCTGGGTGAGAGGAAATAAATCTCCATTCGTCATTCAAAAAAGAGAAACCCTAAGATCTCAGACTGCAGATGTACAAACAACTTGTAATAATACATAAATGAAACAAATCAGCATTTGCCGACCATTTTGACACCAACCTCCCTCACCACTTCATTCATTCCAGGTGGCCATGTCGTTGTGAAAATATTTGTGTATTGGAATTAGGGCTGTAGGACTATATTATATATATATATATATATATATATATATATATAACAGTAGTGCTATAATGCTGAATGTTGGATGATAAATCCAAATGCAGACCCTACAATATACCACCTTGCTTACAGTTCCGCAATATATTCAATGGTAACCCTTGTATCATGATACGCATCGTATCGCCAGATTGTTGCCATTACACAGCCGTAATTAGAATGATCAGATAAGATGAAGATGAAAAATGAGAAGAGCCTTCCGTGTGTGCTTTAGTCGTTCGTTTGCATTCCTTGTTTCCGTTTCTCTTCTCGTGCACCGATTCGCTTAAACTGAACAGCCAATCAGAGTGATTCCTCTCACCGACGGGTTCCTCCGGGTGACTGTTGCCAGACGAACGTTCCGGGATACACTGCAAAAACTATGGCCACAGACGCTCACCAACGGCTCGACATTATCCACCGGTTGTGTCCTCGCCTGTAATTTAAGTACTAAGCATTCAAAGAAATGTCGGGGCTGTGTTTTCATGCAGTGCTAATGTCAGTGTGAATGCTGACCCCCGCGTTACCGGTGAGAACACAAAATTCAATCCAGAGAGTCCAGTTTGAATAACAAATCCAGGTTGAGCCAGGTTCAACTTTTGTTTTGACCCTGCGTGGTTTTAGAAGCCCCTTGTGTTGGCCCTGCATTGCGTTGACGTACTGGCTCCATTCAAATGAATGAGAGGGCTGTGTTTTGGGCTGAAATTGGTCTGAACGCGCGGCTTTATTGATCGTCTCAACCCAACTCTCAGCAGGAGAGTGAAAAAGTAGTTCTCTAACTAAAGTGCACACAGCAACTAGCACTCTGCTGTTCCGCGCTTCTGTCATTCCTCCTACGAGACGGGTCCAACAAGTTAGCTAATAATGTAGGACCCGCCTCAGTTGTTATTACTGTACTTAAGAGGTGCTATTTCCATAACACATGTACAATTAATCAAAATGACCAACACCTACCGACGTGCTAAATGTAGGAATATTGGGGCCTCTGGTCCTTGCTGCTGGATATTCATACTGTAAGAAGTTGGCATACATTAAAGTTGAAAATTGACTGATAGTCAGCGTCTTTGTTGCTGTTGTGTTTCTTTGAATGAAAGCGTTTGATCAACTTCTAATGACCTCATTCACTGTATTTTGCTGTTGATTAATAAGAATGTATTTGCTTTATGCAGTAGATATTATAATTGGATGATCAATGTATTACTCTGATCGGCACATCGTCTCTTTGCCTTTAACGTTGTGCTGCTGTAGCTTTTCCGCTAATGTGACCGCATCCATTTCCAGAAGTGATTTGTGAGATTATTATAACATGAGAGTGACATGGAAAACAATTGCCGGCACATTTACATGATGAAATGCAGGTTTGAAAGGGCTAAAAGTTTACCACAGTAATAGATACTGGTAATATCATTAAAGCCTTATTTAGACATCTGTGACTTTAACCCATGTTGATATGTCGCAGTAGGAAAAGCACAGGTGTGAATAATAAGCCGGATGATGGCCGCATTCCATTTAGCTGCTTCGGTTTCAGGGTTGTTGTCCATGTCGTGCAGTGGATTTCTCTTCGTACTATTGTTGAATGTAAATACAAATGAGCGACTCTAAAAATAATTTAAAAAGAGCTCTTGGATTGTGATTTATGAGACTTCGACCGTTGATGCAATAAAGCTCTCAAACACACCTTGATGTCAAACTCTTAACCCTCAAGAATACAAGTTTATCCAATTGAGAGGGGAAATATGCCATCCAAAAACAACACAAAAAATGTGTCTTACATGATGGGTGTTTCCCCATCTCTCCTCCTCCTCTTCCTCTTCGAGTCCTCACTCTCATATTATTCCTTTACCGAGCACATCTCCATATTTCTTTGCAGGTCTTTGATTGTGAAATAATAACTGCAATAAGTTTGATATATTATTTACTGCTGTGACCTCTGACCTTTGTGCTTTGCTATTGGTTGTTTGTCATGTTTTTACGAAGATATGTGTTCAGAATGGAAAGTAATTCATATATTCATATTAGTTGTAGGAATGTGGATGAGCCATTTCTTTAGAATGCCAATCATTCACTAAACTTACAGATACCTACAATGTAACAAATAACATGCACACGTAACATAAAAAGTACAAAATAAGATATTATATATGGAGGAAAATGATACTTTTACCTATATGATTGCATTGTTAAACGTTTACAAAATGACCCATGTTGGGTTGGTCGTACTTAAGGTGTTTAAGATACTTAAGGTATCTGTGAATATATGAAATATCTCATTTGATTAATTGTTTTGTCCAGTCTGAAATAAATGATAAATGCTGATCGAAGTCCCGACAGCTCAAACTATTTATTTAGTTTCATGAATTGTCCAGAAACTTAAGACTTCATTTTTATTATTCAAGATATCTAAGAAAAACTGATAATCAATAACACTTTCATCAATTAACATTCTGATGGTCTGACAACTAATAGTTTCTGTACGATTTTAGTTTTAATAAAAACAATAATTCACAGGAATTGTGTAAGAAAATGACCTTTGCTGGAAATGATGTAACCTGAGTCACATTCTGAGGCAGTGAGAACAGTGGGCCAAGTCAGCATGGGGGGGGGGTCAAAGGTTAAATTATGCCTTCGTCACAAGACTGAAGAGAAAAGGAGGGACTTCTCCTGCTTCACAGTTTTTACAATGGGTTTCAAGCATTTCTCAATACAGACCTCATGTTTCAGAACTGCAGCAGCAACATGCTGTTGGACCAAATGGTTCCCTAAAGAACAAAGTGCAATCAAGCTGTGAAAAACATGAAGATGCCTTCAAACTGAATGACCTTGTAAGAATGAACATATATCATACACAACAGAATTGCTGGACAAAATAAATTCTTTTACATGCACTACAATCACCCAAAAGTGTGTTTTTACATTAGAAAATACATTAAATGGAAATTGGACACAAAACTCATATTGATCTAGTGTTTGATCTTTTTCATGTTGTTGTTTCATGTCCAACAGCAGGGCCGGATCAACAACAAGGGAGCCCAGAGGCAAACACAATCATTGAGTGTGAACCGCTTTGAACACGTTTGTATTTTAAGCCATCATTCATTCGATTTACTTGTGAAAAGGTGTCATGAATGCAGCGTCACATGATTAGAAGGTGGTGGGAGTGTACAGGCTATGGCAGTGCCACACTCCCCCACCAGAGGGCGGTATCATACAGGCCCCTGTGAGCTTTGTGTCAGCAGACAAAGAGGCAGATAAGTCGGCAGCATGATCGACTTGGTCACTCACAAATACCAACAGGCGGATCAAAGTGGAGCAATGTGCGACCTGAGAGGCAGCGGAGCAGCCATTATAATCTATAGATGTGGGCCAGCAGCTTTAATGATGGAGGGTGCTGAGGGGGCTCTGGCTCCTAATCGTCTTATCTGCTGCCAAACAACCAACACCACCTTTGATGTTGTTTGGTTTCTGTTAACAGAAGTGGTTACAGCGGTGGCCGTTCTGGATCAAACTACAGATTTTACTCCAGCTCTCAGAAGCCAGTGTATGGCTTTTGTTACAAAACATCACACGTCCATTTTGGAGACACAAATTATAGTCAAAGTGAGCCACGAACATCATTTCCTGAGAGAAGTCTAAGCACTGTGCCAAATATTTGTAAGACAAGCTGTATAATTATTCAAGAAAAGGTGGTTAAAACTCGGCACAGGGATCAAACAAATGCAGGCAAGCCCAAACAAAAACCACCACAATCAGGTTTAAAAGGTAGCTTCATGGTGGAGACCCCGAACCTCAGGTAACCAACAGACACAGCAGCTGGTGGTGGTTCGTCAGTGCTCTCTGGAAGGTTTTTCCCTCTGTCGCATTTCAATTGAAAGTGAACAGTTATTGATAAGTGACGGTTACAACTCTGGAGCCAATGCCTGTGATAAAAAAAAAAATCCATTGTTTAATGCTAGGAATATTCTTCACAGCAGCTGAAACTATTGGTTACTGCTGGTAAATGAGGTTAGACATATTGCAGCATTGAACATCTTCAATTCTAAGTAACATTTAGAAAAAATGTAAAACATTAAATAAAAAGAACTACATCATATCTAAGATGAAATCTGTGTTATATAAGTGGTTTCTTTTGTTAGCAATATAAGACTGTTACGCAGGCTTATAAATGTGCAGTTTCATAAATGCAATGTGTCAAAGTGTAATAAGGTCAACAGATCTAAGGACAATTTTATCTCCATATGCCATGAAGCCACAATCAGACAAAAATCTTCCGAATGAGCATTGTTAAGGAGTTAAACACGACATGAAATCTCTGTCTTTCTGCCATGTCGGTAATGACAGGTTAGGTTGGCAGCAGGGTGTCTGCTACGCCTCCTGCAAGAGAGCTGCTGCTGCAGCCTGAGTGAGGCTGTCAAATTACAGTGGGATCCCACCTCACTTCCCACTCGCTCTTCCCTCCATCTGTCTGCCGTCAATCTCTTCCCTGCCACTCCTCCTTTTGCTATCTTTTGTCTTTCTGTCAGTGTTAAAGTAGGACAACTCATTTTACAACTCGGAGATGCACATAACGTAAATGTTCTGATATCAACATGTCCGGCCATGTCCGTGCTCCCCCCGATCTTGTAGAGACATTTGACAAAAATGTGTGCGCGATGCTTTGAGAGTATTTTTGGAATTCCCTCAAAGGCAATTTTCAAAATGGTGGGTGAGTGAATCTGTCCCACAGTGCGAGCACGCAGGGGAGTCTGGATGTGCTGCACTCGAATAAGTATTTGATAGAATACCTAAGACTAAAAGATTGCCGGCCCTCAGTTCCTGCCTTGAGGTCCAGACTTCATCTGCTTATTTCGAGAAAATGTTGGAATATTTGGACTTTTAATATGTCACATTGATAAAAAGCAATGGCTCTCAGAGGCCATTTTCTACAGCGGGTAACAATAGAAGTCCCTACAGTATCGCCTCTTTAGCCCTTCCCCTCCCATATTCCTCATCCCTGCTTTGTCCATATCTAGCTCATCCCCTATTTCTCTCTCATCCAACACCCCCCCTCATATATTCCCACCCCCACCTCCTCTCTATCTCTTAACACCCCCGCTCTCTTCTGTCTCTCCTCCTTTTCTGTCCAGCCCTCCTCTTCTTGCTCCAGAACTGTCAGATGGCATTAGCTCCTTTCACGCTCATGGCCTGTAGGAATAACAGCCGTGAACCTCGCCGAACAGCGCCATTCTCCTGCTCCAGTTAGTTCTCCACTCAGCACAGGCTCTTGCGCAAATACCAATGTTATTCACGTTGTGCCCCCTCACTTACACAACATGCCCCACGAAAGGGCAAAGTAAGGCAGACGCAAATCTCAGCGGAGAAGGTCATAGCGCTGAGTAAAGATGTGCGTGTATTGTATAACATGGTCACGCTCACTCATAATTATCAGCTTGTCCCCCTGACTCAAGGATCGACCCACAGCTTTGCTAAGATCTGGCTCACGTGGATCAAAAACGGATCCACTTCTTATCTACTTAAGGAGCCACAGGCTTGAAAATGTGTTAAATATATGGTGCTCAGCTTATTTCCCATGAAGTTTCAGCTGCAGGGCAAGTTGTGGTTGGTATTAAGAGCCCACTGTGACCAATAAGCTGTAAAATGTGCAGAAGTTTTTATTGTGCTGAGAAACAGGGTAAAATTATTCTGATACGCCATGCATACATGTAACAGATGCTTCATACAGGCTGCTGATTTTAATGCCAGAGCCTGACCAGTAGTTACTGTATTCCACTATCTTTAAGAGTGTTGTATATTCAGACCAGGCCAAGCCAGGCCAGGCCAGGCTAGCATCCCTCAGGTTAGAAACTGAACACCTGAAACTAATCTAATCCAGTCAGAGGAGATTTCGACTTGTAGCTGTCCACAACGATATCTTCACATTTCACCCGATAGTTTTTGGGGTTTGAAATGTGTAACATGGACAATTACTTAGATTTTCTTTGAAGGTTAGCTTGACATACTAACTTTGGACTACTTAGACCCTTGGACCCTTATAACACATGTAAAAGAGTTGTGAACTTCAGTTTGAGAGGAAATAACTTGATTATTAAACAAAGTATTTACACAGCAATAATTGATAAATACAGTGTTTTATTACACACAAAAGTGAAGGAATGATTGCGGCTCGAGAAAGACTGCAAATACATTCTTGAGGGGGCGATCTGTATGGGCGACACAATTATCAGTTTGACAAGTAAGCGCAGATAGATTAATACAAATATGAGGAGAGTGTAATTTCTCATCACGTTGTACTTGACAAGCCCAGCATGGAAGGAAGGCTTAGAGGCTAATAATCAAAGCAGATTAGCCAGAGCTCTGATAGATGCTATGCAAGCCTGCTAATCATCCGAGTGATAACCATGAATCATCCAATCGCAGTCAGAAATGAGCAGTGTGTTTCAAATTAGGAATTTTGATGGAATGATCTCTGTATCAGCGACCCATCAAAGTGCCTCTCTTTGACTTCCATTTGCCTCCTCTAGCCCATGTCTTAGTAATTCCTTCGTGTTAATATAGTATGTGTAAGTCGGTGCATATTAAGTGTGACGAGGAGGGGTGGGCGGAAACACTGGAGCTCCAGAGCACCGGTGCGACTGTGATCTCCGGCCTGCGTGCCCTGTGATTTAGCCTCAAAATGACAGACTTGCCCCTCATTGGGCTACGGGTGGAGAGCTAATGACATACTGCGTGGGCTAACATGACTATTAGCCCACTCTGAGCAGCAGGAACTGACAGGAACACAATTCTGTCATTACGCCCTGAGGAGACCTCTAATCAGGGAGGCAGGGACACAAGGAGAGGCCAATGGCACTGGCTTAGAGACAAAGAGGTAACTGACTGTCTCTGTCTTACCTCAACCTTAAGGAGGACCTGCAGGCTCTGGAAATTATTTAAAAAAAGATTTAAACCTTAAGTACGCATGGCTGTTTTTACATGCCAAACAGCAACACCAAGAATCAAGAAATATTCGATCTAGTTGCTGCTACTTGCATCGCAGCAGATTTGTTTTCCAACCACCTCTACCACCTCTTTGATGCTGCCGCCTCACTCTGTCTGGTATGACTGTTTACCGTGGCTAATGCTAGCTACGTTTAGATAGACATTGCTCTGTAACTGACATTACGTCTCACGACTCTTCTCCACTTGCCCATCACCATATCCTGCAGCAAAGGGTGAAATAAAATGAGACATTCAATGCCATCACCAAAAGTCCAAAACCCAAAACTGTTTTACCATCAATTTGGATTTTCTTTTCGCAACTGGTGAATTGCTACTCAGCGATACTAAATTTGTCAATATAATAGTAGTCTTACATCTTCTGACGGCTTCACTGTTGCCGTGCGGGATGATGCATCATGCTTGCACGGAAGATAATGAAAAGAAAATGATGTTAAGATTTAAATGAGACACATACTGTACCTGCTGCTCTGAAAGGCCTGTTCCGCTGCCTGCTTTACATTATGTCTGTTTTTAAATACTACACATTTTATGGATTTGACCGGACAGCATCTGTGAATTTCCTTCATTTGGCTCACATTCACGGTAAATGATCATTTGATATCAAACAGAAAATTTCAAAGCTTATATGCAAAAACAATATGGTATTTTAGCAATAGCCAATTGAAAGTATTACAAAAATGTACTTACCAAAATGTCACATAAGCTTAAAGTTTGCAGCAAAGAGCAACTGTTTCATAGAGAACAACACCCATGTATTACATTTTCCTTCTCCAACTAATACTGTATACTGAGCATCAATACCACATACCTGACACTGTGTGAAATTTCCTAATGCAGTAAACCCCACTCATCTTACACTTCAAGAGGATTAAAGCAAACACTAAGAATTATTCGGAAAAAGCACTGAGGCAGGTTTGTCCACGGACTTTCCTCTCTGCAATAGGTGGAACGCAGGAATGTGACAAGCCCCCATGTTGTAGCCCACAGCCTTATCACTGTGTAATCATACAGTATAATCAGTGCAGACACATACCTACCCCTGTGGGTGCTTGGTGGTAACGGTATAGAAAGAGCCTGAGAAATGACCTGGACTTCACTCGTCCGTTTTTAACCAGACGTTGGATATTGTAGTATTTATTTTACCATTCATTTCTTTTTCATGAAAATCAGTCAAATTTCCATAGTGGTGCTAGAGTTCTGTGTCGACCTAACACTGAGAGTCAGCCTGTACTAATGTCTTTAAGCTCCGCTGAGCCTGAACCCAACCGACAACATTTGAGCTTTAAACCCAGGACCTGAAACTATACTATTACTACTATTTTGCTTCGCATTGACATCACGGAGAGTTGGCTCACGAGTCTATTGCAAGGCATTGGCTTCACCAGCTACCATCTTGCTACTTTGTATTTACTTGCAACACAACACACGCTTGGGTGCAAATAATTGGCACGGTCAGAGAGAAATGTAGAGACATTTCTTGATAAAAACATTTGAAAATACCCAACCTGAGCCTGAAGCTTTACATAAGCGTAAACGGCCAATAAGTCCAGACGAAGTATTTGGTTTTAATTTGGGTTTTGGTGATGAAGCAAAAGCCTTAGTGGTGGTGGCAGTAGCAGTGATAGCCTAAGTAGCGTAGTTGTAGCAGCTACGACACTACCCAGTGATATACATGACCAGTGGTGGAAATGAACTAAGTATGCCGACTCAAGTACTGCAACTAAATACAATTTTTGATGTACTTTATTCGAGACTTTCCATTTTCTGCTACTTTATACTAAGACTCCACTACATTTTAGGGAAAATATTGTATTATATTATTATATTATATATATAGTAAATTGTACTATATTGTACTAAATGTTGTAAGATTATTCTATGCAAGAAGCATGTTGCATGCTAATTACATGTTGATGAATAATTAATAATAACATAACCTTCTGAAAGGGGCCATTCTTTATAGACTACTTTCTCTTTTTAGTGTAGTTTTCTGATAATACATCTGTACTTATACTTATGTAGAACTATGAATGCGTTTGCAACATGAATGAAAGCTCCACAGAGCAGGTAGGCGAGTGTCACGATGACCAGCTGAGCTAACAAAGAACAAGGAGGATGATCCGGTAAATGTGTCCATGGGCAGAGAACGATCACGAAGGCAGAGTGTGAGCTACACGTGTTGGACAACTTTCCCAGATCAATACTATTCGGGGATCTGCAAGGTTCACCATCATGCATGTTTTTAATAATTAGATTGGAAAATAAGACACATTTGGTCATCTAGAAAAAAGGAACAAAGACTGAAAGCAATATGCTTGGTAAACTGACACGAGGTCACACTACATCCTAGACCACACCACTAGTAGTAGCAGTAATAGCAGGAGGAGCATTAATACCGGCGGCAGTAGCAGAAAAACATCAAACAGCATTTCAATCTATCGACGATGTAGTTGTTATCTTGTTCATCAAACAGCACTTCGTAAAGATCAAAACTCAGAGTATTCATTCCACTTACCTAGATTACTTTCATTGATTGTATCTGTGAAAACAGAAAAAGCCTTATCAATACACATGATCAATAGCGATGGAATGTCAGGACATATTTAAGCAGTGAGGCTCTCGTCTTCTTCACTGCTAATGTTTTGTCTGTGTGCTAAGTCGGGGGGTGTCGGCCTGACTTGCTGAGGCCTGCACTGCAGGAAGGAACAGGTAACAGTGCAGGTGATCAGTGGTTCCAGTACAACAATGTTCCAGAGGTCATTACAACATTCGGAAATATACATTTGAACAAATATCATATTATTTCTTTGTCCTTTGGACGTCTTATATGGAAAAGGAGCATCTACATTGGCGTTTTCAACCGCATCACAAAGTTTTCGGACAAACTTTGAATTCATTGGAGCAGATTTGGGCAGATGGACACGTCTTTAACATTTTAAATCGCACATCACAATCTTTCTCAGTAGATAGTTTGCTCCAGAAAAAAAAGAAGCTTTTTCTCCCATTGTGTTTTGATGTCAACTACAAACATGTTTTGTCTGCCTGCACACCAATAAAATGGAGGTGAATGGAAGTGCATTTCTGGTGCTCACAGCATTGAAAATATGAGTAAAAAAAAAGGTCAAAAGCAATATCTTTTTCTAATAAAACAAAGTCCAAGTTATCCACAGGACACACTTTCAACAGCTTTCATTTTTATTTGGTGAAAACACATCTCATTACCTTGGAAAATAAAACCTACATAGCTAGATGCCACTGGGGTAAGTGAGAAAATATGAGTCTTTTTCACTTTGGGTGGACCAACATTTAAAAAAAGGTTATAATAGATAGGGTGACCTCACATAGTAAGCACATCACAGGACAATAGAAATTATTCTACAATTAAGACAATGCAGTACTACCCCCAGCCCCCAAAACATCATCACACAATGCCCCGTTAAACTATTATTCATTATAAAAAAGCTCCTAAAAAACAGTCATGTCAAATGTAGCAACAGGGCATGTGTGAACACTGGGTAATAGATGTCTTAAAAACTGCACATAACAGCCTCGGTTGACTTATCTGATTATTCCAAAGGCTACACAACCCCTGCCCTCCTCGTCAGCAGCTTAGTCAAATGCTCCTGACATCCTCACACCGAGCGCCGAGAGCGAGGCAGTCTTACGAGGCAGAAATGGTGACATCACCCGAA
Organism: Bovichtus diacanthus; assembly: GCA_943590825.1. NCBI lineage: Eukaryota > Metazoa > Chordata > Actinopteri > Perciformes > Bovichtidae > Bovichtus > Bovichtus diacanthus. The sequence continues at coordinate 1,057,805 of CALSBV010002302.1, forward strand.
CAACAGCTAAACAAAATAGGCCACAGCTGTTTGGTTCTTTAGGCTACAAATTAGACTCAATATGTCACACAGCATCACATCACACGGAGGACTGTAGAAATAAGCACTTCTCCATTGGACTGAGCTGCTGCTATCTCTTTCTGCTTGCTTACTTTCTCTATTCTGTTTTCAGACATACAGACACAGAGCTCATACTAATTTACACTAGATGAGGAATGAGAAAAGGACGATGCAGTGGCGGGGAATGGATGAATTATGGAAGGATTTAAATAATAAATAGGCCCTCTTCAACCAGACGAGAGTCTTGAAAGAGGGGGGTACTCAGGGAGGTAGTGGGACACTTTGTGAAAGCCATAGACTCTCTAAAGAGATCTGGGGCATATGAATTATACCTTACTGGGTCCATTATCGCTTATCAAAGCACCAAATGAATTATTCTGTGGGGGCCCTTGCGAATGTGAATGGAGTGCTGCTGTAGTTCCACTTCAACAAGAAAACAGAAGGATGGCGCGATGCACACATATGGAAGCAGAGATAGAAACACCTGGGAGGAATAATTTAACTGTCAGCATGAAGACATTAAGACTTCATATATAAAACAGTTCATGAAGCCTTTAATGATGCATTTAGGCCACATGACTGAGGAAACACAAAACATCCTTCTACATTTATCTTCTGATATATACGTTGAGCAATCTTTGAAGGGATCAGACAGGCCAATCCGGAGACAGATGATACAAAAGGAGAAGAGAGTCGGGGTAGAGGGGAAGGGAACGGGTGGGGGGGATCAGGAGTAAAAAGGGAGAGTTCCCCCCATAAGTGTTGTTCCTCAGACCTCCACTTAGACTGTAGTCTAAAAATACCCCAGCCAAGCTCGGTGGGAAGGCTTCCCCAAAAAAACAACTCAATATTTCACCAGCAGCATGTGGAGGGTATCCGACCAAAAGCATCTGACTGAAGAACCGATGTCTGAGTTACGGACAGCTTCCTTTACTTGGCTTCCATTTCTGCCACACAAAGCAGACCAACATCTAAAGTCTCCTCTTAAAATCCAATTATTTTGGATGAAGGCCAGTGCTGAATACTAGTCAAAACACATACAATAGAGAGTTTTCAAGTGACCAGGTAAACAAGGAAATGTCTGAGCTGAAAGCAAAGATTGTTTGGCCCTGCTCAAGGCTGATTTAATGTTGTACGTAGACTCTACGCCGTAGCCTACGCAAGTGGCCTATGCAAGTGGAACACATCATGATAACATTATAATTTACCTTCACCCAATACTAATTTTTACTGAATTGAGCTTGAATGCATCATAAGGTAACTATCAGAGACTGCTCAGTGCAACCTCCATTCACGTTAGCTCCATTATTTAGCCAAGCAAGAGGAATTTGCATCGAGGATTTTCAATAATCCGGTTACTGGAGTTTCTCAAGGAGTCGTTTCAGCCCTAGTTACTTTCCTGAACACGTCGGAGGAGGTGGTGTGTACGACAATTTAGGAAATGCGATTATTCCAAGCGGACTAATCACAGTTGTTTGCGTGTAGTTACATTTCTGGGAAGGTGCACATCAGGCTACGCCGTAGGGCACACATCTATGCGATTCAAAGCAGAAGTATAAACCAGCATTTACTCTTCTGTTGGTTTCACAAGCTTTTTAAAATGTTGCTAAAAGTTCTGAGAGACATGGTTTCACATTGTGTGTCACTGTACTGTAGTGTATTACTCCCCAACACATTGCTTCAGAAATCCCATCATCTTGTGTTCACTGCTGGTACAAGGTAAGGAGGGGACCAATGTAATGCCATGTTTTGTGCTAGTTAAGATGACCTGCTCAGTAGCTAGCATAGGCAAAGGACACTACGGTCTGCTGGAAATACAGAATTCACAAAACTGACCAAATTGTTTGTTTGCTCAAATTGAATGTCTCCACCAAAAAGTCAAGTTGCAGTTTACATCCATGTATGTCCAAAATGTCCCCACTTCATAATTTGACCTTGAACTTTGTGCCAAATTTGAAGGAATTTCCTCCAGGCGTTCCTGAGATATCGTGTTCACAAGACTGGGACAGATGTAAGGTCACAGTGACCTTGACCTTTGACCACCCAAATCTAATCAATAACTCCTCGAGTCCAAGCCAACGTTTGTGCCAAATTTTAAGAAATTCTGTTCATGTCGTACACACCATCTCCACCGACGTTCCTTATATCGCAGATATCGCATTCACAAGAATGGGACGGACAACCGGTAAAAAGATAATAATAATAATAATAACAACAGTAATCATGGCTATTGTAACCTATATTTTCACAGCAGGTGATTTTTTTTCATACTGGCCCTTTATTCAAAGTTCATGCCTGTCTTTGGTTTCTGTACATGTAAGGCAGATAATACTAACTACGACCTGGACAGCCTGAACCTTGGCTAGATTTTGTAGAATTGAGCTTTTGAAAGAAACAAAAGCACATTTTGCTTCCCCCTTGTTAATGTTACAGAGTATCTACAGATCTAGAGTTTATCATCCTCAGACACAAGAAAGAGTCAAAAATGATGCCGCAAACGTCTGCTGGATGCTTGTTCAAAAAGAAGGTCACTTTCACAGTCCCCAAAAGATAAAGTAAGACATTTTGGTCTCAAATTGCTCCCAAGTTAACATCTTATAGTGTGCGCAGTAGTGTTGATTTTGAAAACTATTATTCCCTTAAGATTAAGGCCTATGGGGGGGGGGGGGGGGGGGGGGGGCTGTGTTTGCATAGACTGCAAATATCTTTCCAAAGTTTTCTTCCAAGTTTTCCATTTTTTTCAATCAATTGATCGAGTACCGACTTGTATAGGCTGTACATACTTAATGTTATGCTATATGCATAGTATACATATGTATACTACACTCTTGTTTTTCTCAATGGCCTGCTATGCTATCAATATAACCTCAAAGGAACAGGGAACATCAGGGCATTTGACTACCAAGTGTAAATGACTATATGTTATAGCCACCAATGTAATAAGGTCAGGTCATGATTGCTTAATGTGGCTACTAACAGCTGCTGTCAACATGGGTAATGTTTATTGTTTTGCCCCCCTTCTTCTTAACAAAAGCAGCAATTATTTGGTTGTTGAGTATTGTAAAGAAACATGCCATGCCTGTTATGTTTGTACAGTTGTCGGGCTAGCTGAAACACATACTTTTAGAAGGGGGTTTATCATAAGAAGCTGGGTTAGAAAGAAACTCTAAATAAATGCCACTCAAGTGGTTAGTTTTAATCTGCGAACATCACCATTAGAGGAATGGAAATTGATGAGATGATCAGTAATATTGTAAAGTGCAGTGCAAAAGTACCATAACAAAGATAATGTGTAATGAACTGACAGCTCGGTGATATTAACCCAAGGTTAAGCAGTGGTTATGCTCATTCACTACATCTAGATGCACACAACAAATCACTTTCAGGTTCAGTATTTCAGTTTCTGATAGAGTTTGGACACATTTGGAATACAACGATGCAGTCCATCTACATGGTATTTAAAGCAATACTTATTTTCTATCTGAAGTATTTGTTATTCGCATGCACAAGCCCCAAACAACCAATACCTGGCCAGGAAAGCAGCAGAAATTGGATACGTTTTTCTTTTGTTTCTTTTCTATACAGATTATAAAACATCAGGTTACTGCAAAAAGCCAACAATAACTACATCACTTAAGTGCATGTACATTATTATTATATATGTATAGCTACTACCTTCTAGACAGTTTAAAATCCCAAATCAATGAGCACTTAGAACCTAAGACAAAATGAGAACTTAAAGAAAACAAATTGGAATCTGTACGATTACCAATTAATAATTGAATATTATAATATATTCTAATATTAATTCAGTATTCTTGGCCTAGAACACAATGTTCTTTGATGTCAAAGAAGAATAGGACAAAGTAGAGCAACTGCAGAAGCAGTATGTGTCACAGCGTGTTGAGACACCTTCAGCAGCTTTTTTACTGTTTGTGTTTGGTCTGAAGCTGCAACAGGATCTGAGGCCCAGGCCAAGGATGTCACTCCTCAGCTGGGTCCCCTGGGATGTCTACCCACCCTGCAGCTCTCCAACCCAAATCCGAGGAGCGGTGGGGTCACTTCAGTGACGTTCCTGCTCACCCTCGCATTACCCCCGTTGGCCCCATCCTGACACCCAACCCAAGTAGCCACAGCACTTGAAGTGAAGGTCAAAGAGCTGAGCAGGACGCGCCAAGATGGCCTGATCAAAGACCAGCAGCACCTTCTCATCTGCGGCATACTCGTTTTCAACTCAGATCTCTGAAAAGAAAATCCTGTTTTAACAATCAATTCTGCATCAAACCGGTACATTAATCATTTCTATCGATGATCATTTGTATTAGAGAAAGGATTCAAACAATCTAAAGCGGTTCATTCAGAGCTGAATTGAATGATGTTGATTGGGAGAACAAACATGAAGAGGTGAGAAAAATGACTGGGAGCCCCCTATTCAAAAGGTCAATACCCCATCATTTATAATAAGTATAATCCATATATTTTGATATATTTATCAAAGCCATCCAATGCACCTTGTTATATTAGTATCTGGGTCTTTTCCACAACACATTTGTGAATGACAATGCTGAGATGAGGGGAAATATTTTTCATTTAGCAATAGTTTGAGAGTGTTTCATCTTATTGCTCAAATGGCGGCTTTTAATGCCGCAGCATTCATAACCCGTGCCTCTTATCACAGCTCCCTCCAACACTTGATGGAATTTGCCATCACACAATGGTTGGAAAATACACTTCAAAGGCGAGACGCATCTAATCTCCTCCACTCTGCACATTGCACATTTGCTGTGATAATAAGATCCTGCCTTCCCAAGCGTTCTTAGGGATCCGAACCAAGGATGAGAATTTCATCTCTCGCTCTCCTTCTCTGTTTCTTTCTATCTCGCTCTCTCCCAGTATGGCATTGCGGGGGGCTGGGGGGGGGGGGCTGCAGTTTCAGAGAATCTCCGCAACAGAAATACTGCATATCTGTGGAACCCATCCCATCCTTATGTAAAAGCCCCATTTTGAAAACACACACACACACACACACACACACACACACACACACACACAC
>CALSBV010002302.1:1067721-1078855 GCA_943590825.1 Bovichtus diacanthus
GTGTGTGTGTGTGTGTGTGTGTGTGTGTGTGTGTGTGTGTGTGTGTGCACGCGTGTGTGCGCGTGTGTGTATATGTGTATGGGGGGGGCTGCATGCATGTGGGAATGCGTGTGCTTGTTTACCTATGTAGAAGCACGGAAGAAGAGAGAGGGAGGTAGAGCGAGAGAGAGATTTGTGAGGCACTTGTATTTGCAAACTAGTGGCTGAGTTCCCACTAGAGGCAGGGAGATCAGACTGAGAGACTGTGTCAGGAGTGAGACAGAGAGACAGAGACAGGCAGACAGACGGAGAGAGGGACCGTTCAACCCATTTCAGAAGCAACTTTTCAGCCCGTCTACATGAGGTTTCTCCCCAAATATGGAGGCTTTCCGCTCTCTCGTGTTTGATTTTTTTTTTCCTACCATCCAGTCACCACAGATTGTACGCTGCCAAACTTTTGGCCGCGCTTTAGGTAAGTATTTTCATTTCACACTTCGCTGGCTAAACACTTGCCTTTGCCACTTTTCCACTTTTGTTTAATACTAATGCATGACTTTAAGTTTAAGAAGCTTTAACTACATTCAGTAATTTTATGGAAACACTACTCTATTTCTACACAGCCAATGTATGAAGTTTTTATTTTTTTCCCCCCACTTATAGCAGGCACAAAGACATTTTTATTTGTTCATGATGTGTATGGGAGTGTTTGGTATAGTTTGTCTAAAACTGTATGTGTGAAACCAGACAAGGGCTCTGTGTGTGGGAGAGTTTTGAAAAAGGATGCATGTGTGAGCGAGCAAGAGAGAGCGAGAGAGAGAGAGAGAGAGAGGGAGAGGGAGAGAGAGAGAGAGAGAGAGAGGGAGACAGAGAGATTGTGTGCGCCGGACAAAGTGTGCCAAGTGTGAAAAGTGTGTGTGTGTGTGTGTGTGTGTGTGTGAGCTCGTGTGACGGTCTGAGTATGCGTGTCTTTTTTTTCTAAAGCTTGCTCTGTGGGAATGCGGAATGCGGACTGCAGTAGCCAGTAGCGATGTTTGACTGGGAGGAACTGAGCCAGACAGTAGACAAAAGCGAGTAGGGCCGTCCAGACAGGGCAGGTCAGCCATTAGAGGCAGCAGCGGAGGGACAGGTCAGCCAGCTGCTGCTCTGCTCCACAAGGGGAGGGGATACCCCGCCTTTAGCGTAAGTGTGAGGGTTAGAGTTGCAGTTGAGGTTAGGGGTGACCATGCTTCACTTCATGATTCTCTCAAAGTGCTCACCTTTGAGAAAGCCTGGTGTGCTCTGCAGGTTTAAAAGCCCCACTTGAGGCATCAGCTGAATGTGATGAGAATCATTTCCCTTGCATCATAGTGAAAATCTTAAAGTACGGGTTTGCAGAAATTTGGCCAGCGTCTTTTTTTTTTTTTTTTAAAGCAGCGATTGTTCCAAATAAAAAATTCAAAAGGCTGCCGTCAGTGACTACTAGAGTTAACCAAATATTAAAGTGAAGGGGAGGAAAATGCCGCAAAGGAAGTGTAGATGTAGGAGGTGGTTAAATATAGACGGCTCTAAAAGAGGAAGAATAGGAGAGACTATAATTTTCACAGAGGTTGTTTTTTTCTATTCCCTTTTTCGTTCGGTTTTCCCCGCCGGCTTGCGTGGGGGTCGCTGGGTTTGGAATGTATTTAGTGACAGGAAATACTGGCCGCCCCTATATTTTTTTTGTCCCGGTCTGCTTTTGTCTAAAGCTCTTAATCCAGCGCAAAAGCTGAGTGTGTGAAGGAGTAGCAACAACCAAGAAAAACATCGCCCAGGATCACAGATGTACACCACGGCTGCTGCTGCTGCAGAAAAACACATTCACAGACAGCACAAAGGCTCAACATCAGGACGAACAAACAACACACACAAAAAAAATAAGTCGGGATTGATATCCGAAAGCTGGTGATGACGAGGAGAAAGAAGCTCTTTGAAGCTACACGCAGCTGCTATAGGAACTGAAAAACAAGTGTCATCGCTTAAGGTCACAAATTCAGATTTTAAAAAACAAAACAAAAACAGTCCTGCTTGTGGTCTGGTAGACATTCATTTAAAAAAATATGTAAAAGTGCGTGTGTACATGTAGCCCATCTGAGGCTCTCAGACTGAAAGCAGAGTACAAGTCATTCTCAGAAATGCCTGTACATGTAGAGTCTTGTTACCCAGATACACATCGCAGCCCTCATCACCGGCTGGCAACTGAAGTCATACACCCCATAACCCCAATCAGCAGAGCCTTTCAGTGCAGCCATCACTGAAGCACATGCTTCTAAACTATGCACTCCAGCCTACACGCACGTACATACATATGTTGAGTCTCCAGACGATCTGTTCTTACAAAATGAGTGACAGCACAGGCTTTGCCTATTGCTTAAGGATTACAGGTAGCCAAATGCCTTTGTTGATAAAATGATAACGCTCGCTGTGGAGGTAAACCTGAGGGCTTTGATTTGGTTTTTGGTCCCTGAAACGCAGCCTTTTGGAAACCCTGGCAGTTTCGTGAGGTCCAGGGTCACTTGTTGATCCGCTAGGATCGTCTGTCAGACCAGAGAAGGCAGCAGTTGTGTAAGCGGCTCCTGTGACCCCGCACCTCGGCCCGGCCTGAGCTGAGGTCTGGATGGACTTTGATCCTAGGCTTGGAGCTCTGTAAGCCCCTATGCACCCCTTGCTCCCTCCCAGGCCTGTGTGTGTACCTGGATTTGAATAGAAACCAGACAGCGATGCCCCCCCCCCTCCTCCTCCTCCTCTGTCACCACTCCCGCGCGGGACAATGCGGATTTGTTAGTGCTCAGTCGTGAGCCTGCTGACACAAAGCGTATAGCCTCACAGTCCCAGCCCCGGAGTGTAGCAAACTAAAGCACAGGCGGGCAGGACACCAGCAGGGGGGCCCAGAGTGGGGGTTGGGGGAGTGGGGGCAGTTTGCAGGGGAGGGATTAGCAGACAAGAGCTCTGGGTTGGGGGATGGGGGCCTGAAATGAACAGGAAATTACTGCCTTTGATGAGGCAGAGGCAGATTCGCACGGGCTGAACTCCTCCGGGCCTTTTCCCCCGGCCGTAAAAAAAAAAAACCTGTTTGAGCAGAAAATGTCAAAACACTTCAAGGCCCTCTTGTGTCACATCCCTCTGGCTATGATGGAGTTGTTAAGTCCATACACAGGTGCTAAGCAAACACTCGCAAAAGTTTGCGCTCTTTTTTTCTCCACCACCGCTGCTTGCTGCCCCCTCTCCAGCCTTCCCCTCCCCTTCCTCTTCCTCCTGTCAGAGTCCAGACCCTGACCATGTCGTGGGAATCCTTTTAAGCTACGCATCCCTCTGACCTATTTTTACCTGCTGATAAATCACAGCTCAATCTATATCACACTGCAGGTAAACCACAGACATCAGCAAAAAAAAATCTGAGCTTTTTTTTGTTTAAGCTGTGGAGCTGTGGTAAATATTCTGGTCATCTACTAAAAAGGCAGAAGTGCATAGATGGGGAGATACGTTAAAGTGAAAAATCTGGACTTCAATGAATGTTGATATGTCTTGATAAAGTACAAAGAAATGACTTTACTAACATGATATCCGTTTGGTCCTCTAGCCATGTTTGACTCAAACAGCAGGACCTCGTTCCCTCCCTTCTTCACAATCAAATAATGATTCAACTACTTATAAGAGAGTTGCGCTCTTTCCGCTGACACCCACTACATCTGCACGTGTTTGCGTTCTGAGCGTGAGGAGAGATGGTAATGTGTGTTCAGTGAATATCAGGGTCGATTAGAGAGTCTCGTCTGGTCGGGCTACAGCAGATTAGACAGGCGAAGCAGATACAGGCCGCAGGCTGGTCGTCTGGCGCTCTGACCCACATTGCTCTGATGTGCACGTCACTTCCCATTACACTGACGATTGGACGCCACATCAGCTGATCTGCATACCCTCCCCGCAGGCGAGGTCTTGCTCACCGTAACCTCATGCTGTCATACTCCACCCTGGGCCGTCCCACCGCCTGGCTACAGGAAGTGTTAGATGAGTCACAATGAGGCATCGCCATCACGGCTCTCGGCCCTAACTGTGTAGGCAGTAGATTTGGCACGCTAGCAAAATGTTGACCTTGATGCTAATATACTCAAATCTAAGCTTCAGGATGTCAAGTCACATAAGTAAAAGCTTGTGACAGCGCATCCTCTCTGCTTTATTTTCAGCTAAAAGCAGCGTGTATCTAAATTAATATCAGCTCTACGCATTTAGGGCTATCCAGGACAAATATTCAGATCAACAGCTTAAAAAATTGTCAGAAGCGTTGGACAGCGTGTCCATATCAGCTGGTTATTTATTTATTATTATTTATCCCTGTCGTCTGTCTGCGAGTGAAGCAATGCCATGACTGCTTCCAGTTTGTCAAGCGGTTTAAGTGTCCATGATGGACAGGTGGATTTTTAGCTGCAGTTTCCAACCTTCTTCTTAAACTACCATTCATCACACTCACACATGGCCTGCCCTCTGCAGGTGATGCTGAGTGGGTGAGTTTAAGCTTTTGTTGAAAGTGCAGAACATACAAAACGCAATATTGAATTTGATCCCTCAATCTGACATTTCAACAAGCACTTGGACCAAAAATACATGTACCCAGTCAGCCTGTCATTGATGCGTCTGTGGATGCATACTTAGTTATACAAAGCATAAGAGGCCTCTGTGGCGCTTCTGCAGCTGGCTGACAGAGACAGGTCTGTTTGCAGGCTGCCTGAAAGATAATTGGCAGCTATGGAGTGAAAAGCGGGCTCAGCAACAGATAAGGGCCGTGTGGAAAGCTCCATAATCATCACGGATTAGCAAATGATAAATCATGGGTTCACACAAGTATGCTGTCACTGCTGGAAAAGCCGGAGAGAGAGGCAGAAGAGAGCGGATGAGGAGAGATATGGGAAGAGTGGGATAGAGAGCATGAGAGGAGAGAAGAGAGTGAATAGTAGGGAAGATGTGGATGTTTTTGCTGTAATTCAAAAGAAAAACACAATAATACCATCTAGCAGGTCAGCAGGAGAGGCAGGCTGAGAGGGGGAAATGAAAAGAGAGGAGAAATTAAAAGCTCTGCCAACACTCCGGCTAATACAATCTTCTGCCTGTCAGATTACCTTCTTTAATCCAGAAAGGTTTAACGCCTTTTAGAAATCTGAAAGGAGACATGAATTCAGCAGAGATTTTCCCCTGCTAGAGAGGAGGAAGGTGCCGGGGAGGAGGGTTAAGTCTCTCAGCAACTCTCCAAAAGCACTGGCCTCAACAACTCTGCTTCACAGTCGTCAAACTGCTATGCAGAGGATCAGCCAATTCTAACCGCTGCAATGTTCGACTCAAGACTTATACCGCAGCGTTCATCTACCGCTGACAGTCGTGCATTTATTCATCTTGAAAACATCACACATGAGCTCCATGTGTTTTATCCACAGTAGAGTGAATGGTCTGTCTTCCCTACATACAGTAGGACAAAAAGATGGGATTAACTTTGGCTTAGGCGGAGCCGATCAGGTCAACGGAGCACAAAGCACTGTACAGCACATTAAGGACACAGTGTCCCTGCTGGTGCAACATAGCGACACGCTCCCCTACTGGGACAGGGCACGATGATTTGCAATGTTTGTCACACAAGAAAGCTGCGTAATGTAGCTTAATGGGAATACAATGGCCCCGTAGACAAAACACAGAGAGAGGATAAAAACCATGTTTAGTCCAGAAGGCGCTAAAAAGACTGTCAGGGGCTCTGAATTTAACTGGGGTTAAAAATGTCAGAGTGGTAAAGGAAGGTGCTATGGTTGATCACACAGACAAGTGGCAAGATGAAGCAATTCAAGATATAACGTTTTATACTTTGCATATCTCCCATTGTGTCTTGTGTGCATGTTGCTACATTGGTGCCCAATTGTCCTTCAGGTGGCACCTCAATTTTTGAGTGTTTTGCCTCTGCCAAAAGCCTTCTCGTATTCCTTCTCTAACCGCTCAGTTATTTTAGCTCAGCACACCAGCAAAACGATTTCGATTGACATGGTCTGGCCATGAGGTGGCACAGGCAGCATCTAGGCAGAATAAAGCACGATCAGTATCCAGGTCATTCCCATGCTGGCTCACCCTGCTGGCTTCCACTGATAACGGAAATGTGAAATCAGTATTGCCGCCTGTGATTTTCACTCTTCTGCTTGCCTGCTCGGTGCAAATTCTAAATCTCTCAGTGTGAGGCGTCCCTGCTTTGTGGATGGGGAGGGTGCAGGAGATGGTGGGTGTTTTAAGAGGACGACGTTCATGGCCCGGTTCCCTACTCCTTGAGGTTTATTACTGCAGTGCGGAGTGCAGCGAGTTCGAGCGCCAGGCATACGAGGGAAACGCTGATCCCCGCCCTCGCCGACAAACCTACCGCTGCACTGCGTCGACTCGACAGATTAAAAACATGGATTATGTGCCATAAGAGAGCGTTGTATAACTTTTTGTTTGGGTGACAACTGTCTCTGGGAGGATACAGTTGTTTGTGTTTGACAACATATTTCTGCTGTGCTTTAATGACTCAATTAAGGCCCAGAGATTCAAACCGACTAACACTTCCTGGATAACAAAATATGATAGTTGGGAGTGAGGATTGTGACAATGCCAGCGTTCAAAGGGGGCCGCGAGTCTGACCTGGGGATAAAGTCTGTTGAAGATAAAAAAGTGGCAGCAGGCTCCAGAGAAATGTCACGCTTAAATCCAGAAGACAATCACAAAGGGCTCTCTCATCCCGCTTTGTTAGCGACCCTCAAAACCGCTGCGAAAAGAGCCTGGGATACATATTCATCAGCCTCAGCGCTCATGACTGAAATGAGCCGACAAAGCTTTGGAGAAGAGAGGAGTGTGACATACAGTGCAGTTCTCTCAGGCATGCTGCGGGAGTGGATAAGTCAACTAGAGCCAGACTGACGTGACGTGATCAAGTGCATCAACGCTGGGTTCAAAGGTGCACAGCAAAGAGAGAAAAACAGGGCAGACAGACAGGCACGTCAATCAGCACTGGAAGGGGTGAGGATACTAGCTGCTGCAAGGAGGAACTGAGGAGAAGATGGGGGGGGGGGGGATCATAAGCAGTGAGGGCGGTATGTTAGAAAAAAACAGTATGTCACCGTCAAGACAGAGTCACGGGTTAATGCTGAGAAAGTAGCTGGCAGCAGAGATACGCGCTGGCTCGACCACAGTTAAGTGAATGAAACCCCTGGAGCCTTGGCAGGATGATCCATGGCACGTGGAGGCCGGGTTTTTCTGGAAAGGCTTGGCGCTGCGCCTGAAGGAGTCCCTGCGCTGGAGCAGGGCTGGCCTGGACACTGATGCACGTACCCAGGTTCAGCCAGTATGGCTTAGCAATAGCCACAAATATTTGTATGCACCCCAAGATACAACGAAATGCACTAAGGCTTGTCAAACCCCTGCATGACCTAAAGGTTCTGTAAATATTCTGTTGCTTTTAACACAGGCGGGGTTCATTTCATTTGGGGTTTGGTATGCAAAATTAAAACTGTTGGGAGCTTATGTTTTGTGCTTATATTCTGCATCTTTAAAGATGATACAGCAACCACTATAACCCCATTAGGAGTGCAGCGACCTTTGTCGCATGACATCTCCTTTTCCTAAGTGTGACTCGTGCAAGTCTCTACTTTCACTGTCAAATAAAAGCAAAACCATACAAGAAAGATTATTATAAAACCTGAACATTTACAGTTTCCCCTCTCTAGAATTGGATTCATGGGACTCAACACTGAAACTATAATATATATAATATATAAATATATAAAATAATCATCATCACCTGTCCAAAGACTAATTAAGGATGACACAATACAACCTAATCATTTATACCACAATTGCACAGAACAAAAAGTTTCACTAGAATCAAACCAGTTTAAGGTTTTCCAATATACAGGAAAGGTGCTGTAGTACTTTTTGTCCATTCTACATATGCAAGCAATGAAAAGACATCATACTTTATGTATCATATGTGGTGAATAATACTGCTCGGCCATAATTGGTCTCTTCTATTTATCCAACAGTGATTTATTTATTGACTTCGTTTTTTTTTTTATCAGCACTGTTACATCACAGGCCACTCCACTTTACAAATGTGTGACAACAAACACGGCAGTGTGTCAGCTAAATACGATACTGCACGAACCCGCTGCACCTCTAAATCTCATTAAAAACTTAATTTCAGCAGATATTAAAATGTCCAATCTGACTTAAAGCCTATTTTGTGACTGACACAGCAATTAAGGCATATTTGTTGAATTTGATTGAGTTTGTCCACGAGGAGGATCACTCGCGACTCCAGTGATTTTAGCGATTTAATCTCCTCATGCGCTTCCATTAGGAGATGTCTCACAGTGCCAGTGGATTGTATAATAATAATTGTCAAGAGGCATGACGGGATGGGAAAGTGTGTGAGAGCATACGCTGGCAGCCTCCCAGCCTGAGTATTTTTGAACAGGCATCTGAGCTATGCTGGGAGTGTCAGGTTATGTGAGCAAAACATTTACACTGTCATAGAAAATGGACAGATATAAAGCAAGATTCATCATGGAGGGAACGGATGCTACACACTGTGTTTCCTAATCAGATTGTGTCTCTCTTGCTGGTGAGATTTTGTGAAATGGCCACAACGTGAAATGAAAAGTGAAAGAAAGAAATGCTCCCATGGAAATGGTTAGGCCACAACAGGAACCGGTAGGTGCTTTTATGCTGCAACAGGTGGATTGTCATGTAGATCAGTGCCTCGCCTAACAAATGTTAAGTTCCTGGCTAAGATTCTTCAGATTTTACAAAAAGCCTAATCAAACCTAGCCTCAACTCGAACAGAGAGAAACCGTGTGTACACCAAGTTCTTGTTCCTAGAGCACAAAGATTCACACAGGGAGCATGTAGGCGGCAGTAACTCTCAGTCCATAGGGACTAGGCTTGGTAACCGGACAGAGGGTTGCTGGTTCAAGTCCCCACACGGACAAAGCATCATTTGTGGACTGGTATCTGGAGTGGCTGTTGGCCTCCAGGGCACTGCCCTTGAGCATGGCATCAAGCCCCTAACTAACCATGGCAGCGCTGACACCTCTATATTAATGCACCTATATAGGTCCTGTATTTCAGGCCTATGTTTGTCATGTGTAAAAAAATTGTAAAAGTGAAGTGAAGTGAAAATTGAATTTCCCCTCGAGGGATTAACAAAGTACGTCTTGTTTTTCATATTATACTCCTTGAACTTTTCCTACGGTTTGCACACAAAAAAACAAGTTAAATGCCGTCTCAAATCCAATCTATGCAGTCCTAACATAACTAGCATGTAGGATATAGTGGCTTTAAGAATTGACCTCATTTTGCTGAACTTTGTTCATGTGTGTTGCGTGGGGCCTCGTTTCAGGCAGCACGGAGTCCTGGCTGCAGACCAGCCAACTATGCAGGCAACACGACAGAGAGTACACTGTGTGCTTCTCATTGTCCAACCCCTGGAATGTGCTGACGACGCAGGGTTCACACTGGTTCAGTCACACTGTTGCACTCTTCACTCTGCCGCTGTCTCATGCTCGCCCAGCTATTTTTACATGCTATACTTTTTGCAAGTTCGTCAGTTATGCAAAGTTTCTGGGGACCACATCGGGAGCAGTATTATCAAGAACCCTGATACAAAAAGCACCACGCCTCAAACCGATGAATAAGTCAACGTGCGTGTGACGAATCAACATACATTTCCCATAAATTCTCCAAGTGCAGGGAGAGTGCAAGTCAAGTCAGATAAAAAACAAGTGAGGCGAAAAGAGAGGGAGAGATATTTCAGAATGAAAAAAGCCTCTGTGTGTCTCAGGCATGCAGCCAAACAGTACAAGTGCCAAAAAGGGAAGCCATTGAAGCCTGTGCCAGAGGGACTGAAAAAACGATTAATTCCCACCTTGTCGGAGTGGAAACACAGAGAGAAATTAGGAAAATGTGGAAGAATTTACTCTTTGAAAAGAAAAGTAGCTAAGAGGGCAGCTAGCTAGTAAGAGCTTCTTAGATACAAGACAAATTGTGTAAAAAAAGAACATCTGGCCATGACTTGTACATTGACCAATTATTTATCAGTTAGTTCAAAAACCAACAAAGACGGCACTGAAAATAATTCATGTACACATGAAATTGAGAAATGTTTAGTATCATATTGTGGTAATAATGACATCTCCAAGGTCAGTGAACTGTGTCAAAGCAGGAGAAAGTGAATTGTGCCCCTCTTCCTTAAGTGATCATTTATTATGCAGAAAGCAGGAGTGTGGCTCTTTCCTGAAAGCCTGCGTGTGTAGAGAACATAGAAAGTCTACAGATCCAATTCTCTCCTTTTCCATCAGATTGATCTAACAGAACACAAATCCTGCAGAACTGCAACAAATCTCTCTGCAATGAATTGCATCACATATTCACGACCTCCCTAACAGGTGTCAGTAAGTCTTCAAATTAAAACCCCAACTTACATAAAAATGGCGACGTTAAAAGAGAATGCAGAAGAAACTAAATACAGTGTTCCAAAAATGTTCTTCTGTGTTGAGGCAAGCAGGCAAAACAGGGGAGAGAAACAGAAAAGGAGAGACAGACAGAGAGAGTATTAATAAAACATGACTGCATGATTTTCCAACCTCAAAGAGGAGAACACAGGAAAACGCACTCCCAGAGCAGTAGCTGAGGTTCAGCGCAGGGTGAAGGGAACAGTAATCTCTAACTAGCTCAACACTGCAGTGCTCTAGTTTAAACTGTCGGGCACAGCAGCGCTCTCTGATCACACTTGGGCCAATTTGCCTCCCTCCATGAGCCTGACTGACTTCGTCTTCTGTCCTTTTATTCATGCCATTTCGAATCCCCCCCCCTTTTTTTTTTTTCTTCTTGCTGCAGGCGAAAGAAGCACAGGCTTGGCGGAAACAGATGAGAGTTTTGTTAGTAGTTTTGCGGGAGGTGAGGATGATGACAACGATGGCATGCACCACGTCTGAAGGGCTATTTAAAGAAACCAAAACCTTTGCATCAACGCCTCTCCTGCTGACTTCTCATCAACAATAGCTGAACGCCGACATGGGTAGTAATATAACTTGGCGCACACACACACACACACACACACACACACACACACACACACACACAC
>CALSBV010002302.1:1078865-1097783 GCA_943590825.1 Bovichtus diacanthus
CACACACACACACACACACACACACACACACACACACACACACACACGCACACGCACACGCACACACACACGCACGCGCACGCGCACACGCACACGCACACACACACACACACACACCTTAGGTCTGACAACACAGCAGGCTTACAAAAAAAACTAAATACACGTTTAGATTTGAATTGCAGACATTTGAAATATGTGTGGTTTGGATGGGAAGCAGCAAGTGAGGGACAGGCGACCATTTCTGTGATTTTCCACTTGCCTGAGTCCAACTGCAGCGACAAAGAGAGGCAGAAGACGAATGACAAATAAACTGGGGGGGGCTTGATTTATGTTATTCGTATGTGTCATGAGTTGATTTTCTATGAAAAAGTCCATTAGCTGCCATCAATCAAACAAACCTGGTGCCCACGGTGAACATTCAACGCTGTCGGTGAGTTTTAGCTCTAACCAAAACCATCGACCGTTGACTGTACCCTGAGGGACGCCACAGCACACGATCCTCTGTAAACTATACATGCCGACATATTTCAGTTCTGCTCTCATGCAGAGCAAAATGCGGAACCACAGTCTGTGGTTGGATTACGGCTCAAGCCTGTGACCTTCAGTTGGATGGAATTGCCGAGACACATTTCACCAGACACCAGATCAGTGTTCACTCTTACGGCTGCAATAAACATTCATTGCTGTCGGTGGGTTTACATGAGAATAACTCACTGATCAATGAATGCAGACTGCGGTTCAAACACCTCAGTAATAAATTGGCCACGGGATTTGAAGAGAGCAATTGATGAGAAGAAGTTTAGATTCTTCCAATAGTTACCAGTTAAAAGTGATGCTTTCATTTGGATGAACTGACCCTTTAGAACCGTATTAAAAAAATATTTCTCATACGCTCTAAATAGAAATATAGTTAATTTTGATCTATTTGTCCAGGTTTTGAGATATGTGGTTCTGAGAGTTCCAATATAATGAGTAGAATATACATTTAATTTGCCAGTGAACATTTTGGATATTATACATCTCATTCCACAAATACTGTTTACCTGATAATCCAAAGAACTGTTTTTATAGGGACTATTTATTTGGTACAAAGTAGGTCCAATGGAAACAGTTCACAGTAAGGTCTGTAGACCAGGGTTTCCCAACCACTGGGCCGCAGAAAGGTCGGGGACCGCTGCTGTAGACTATCCAGAGTAACAAGGACACTTGTCTCTGGAAGAGATGCTGTTGCTGTGGGTTTGTTTGTTTTTTATGTAATTTTATTCGATGCTGTGAGCACCACAAAGATGATTCCATTCACCTCCATTGTAATAAGGTGGAGGCAGAAACCTCACAGTCTCATGACTCAAAATCTAGATAAATGAAACCAAAACTATGTGCATGACTTGTAAAATAAAATTGTAAAATATGTCTATTTTGTCATTTCATATGTACCTTACATTAAACTGACCAGTTTTCAAAGCATACGATACAGTTTTAGGTATATGGGCGTTGTTTTCGTGATGTCACTCATAGGTTTCTGCAGAGCCGCTGTGAAGGCTCCGGCCGTCGCCATTGGACAGCGAGAAGCAAGCGACCTGAGACGGCACCCACCTGTCACTCAAACAGCCACGCACCTAATAGTGCGTAACTTTAAGTCTTAAAAAAATTAAAAACAGTTGAGTTATATAAAAAGTCACTCCATGTACAGTTGTTGTGAATAGTAACAGTAATACAATAGTAATATATTTTAAAAAAAATAAATAAATATTGATATAGATCCCTGATGTTTGTTGTTGCATTTCTTTTGTGACCAAGACACACGTTACTGAGCAAGACACAAGACACTTACCTGATTCTAAATAAATTCAAAACTATTTTGGAGTAAACTAATATTGGCCCATTTATCAGTTTAACCTCAACCTTTTTTTCCCAAGTCCCTGCAAGTTGATTTTCAAACTGTATGAATGTCAGTGGAAACCTATGCCTGCCTGAAATGTGGTAAAAGACATTTCAAAGACTATGTGCACTTTAGAGAAGTCATCAGTAACACAAGCAGCTGTACATAAGTTGCCTAAATAAAAATGGTTACGTGTTTTATTCAAACCAGGAATTATCTGATCAAAAAATGTAAACAAGAAGACAATTCTGCCCAAACATTCGATGCCAACTTTGATTCTTCACCCTTTTTGGTATTTGCCGCTGCAAGTCCATTTCAGATGGTACAAAAAGAGGTTAAGGTTTAGCACCGTATCCTAAATGTTGTGCACATTACTGTGTAGTCAATGGAATGAAACATGAAGAACAACTAGGGTCCAACAAAGCATCCTAGAATGCAGTGATCTCATTGGACAGATATGCAATAAAATACATAAACATCAAGACACATTACATCAGGATCGAAATATCTTCATTCCAATTCAGCAGAATGGTAAATGTTCTGCATTTATACAGCGCTTTTCCAATCTTAGCGATCACTCAAAGCACTTTACAACACGTCAGCATTCACCCATTCACACACATTCATACAGAGTCAGAGGCTACAAGGTGCCACATGCTCATCAGAGATAACCATTCAGACACACTCACACACTGTTGACCATCAGGAGCAATTTGGGTTCAGTATCTTGCCCAAGGACACTTTGACATGCTGGCTGCAGAGGCCGGGAATTGAACCACCGACCCTCCGACTGGTGGATGACCTCCACCTCCTGAGCCACAGCCGCCCAGAAGTATTGAAAATTATAATTAGCATAAAATCCGTAATATATGGGTGTGTTGACTGAAGCCTTCGTCTAGGCACTTTCAGTCATATCTGAAGCGCACAGGTAGGGGGTTCAGCATGTTGCCTAAAGCAGGCTTCCCGCCATGACCCAGATGTTAAATTCCAAGACTTTTCTTCTGTTCTTGGTAGTTGATGTTGTCTGCTTTCCACTTCACTTGAGCTGAAAATCCACCGCTGCAAATAAATTGTAAAACAAGCTGCTAAATGCTATCGGCCATGTTCTATGGGGCTACATTCGGATATCCCCCCCCGACCGAAAAACTTCCCGAACTTTGCGTGTCTACATCCCCTCTCCAAACTCCATGATATTCCAGGACTTCCAAGGCCAGAGGGAGCTCTGTCAAGCACACATTTACATAGAGGTGTAACTAAGAAACACACCGTCAGCTTCAGTTCACAATCAACCTGCATTTAAATACATATTCTTTTAAAAAGTGAAACAATCCGTCCCCACGATTCTTAGAAAGAATCAGCCTCATAACCCCTTTTCAGTATGTACGTGGGGGAGATATAGGCATATAGAAATAATCGTGCAGTAATTGCCCTGTAAGGTTACGTTAACATGCTGGGACATTTCAAACACATTGACGTTTTTCCAGCCAGAACTGACCCAAAATGCACATGTAAAAATGTTTTATTACAGTGGAAAAGTGTCAGAGGAGACAATGACAAGGCGCCCGTGTCGCTTCTCGTCTCTCCGCTGTCTTAATGAACAGCAAAGACATCTTTGATTGATTTTAAGGGTCAATTATTGGAAAAGTGCACATTTCTGTACTGTAAGCTCGTACTAAACAGTTGAAGGCAAATGTAGAAACCAATATATCATGGCATTAATACACATTTTTTTGATGAAAACCTCTCTATAACAATCTAGAATTCTATGAAATAAAGATCCTTACAATCTGCAGGTTTTTAAAGCTCTGGGAAATTGCTATACATTTACTTTTAATGAGGGATTCATCTACAAATAAATAAGTGAAGGACTTCATTAAATGCAAGCGCAGCTGCAGCTTTGCGTTAAGCAGTATGCAGGCCTGTATGCGGCGGGCGGATCCTGGTTGCTACATATATTAGGGCTACACAAAAGTCTGCTTGTTTATCCCTGTAGAGTTGGGCTTTGTCATCAAACTCTGTGAAGTTATAGGCACTGACACTGGGAACAGCGTGACCTACTTCTCCCTGACCTGGAAACACTCCGCAGGCTGACCCCGAGTCTAACGCCAACGCAAGTTTCATCAAGCAAGAAAAAAAAAAAGGGACGACAAATCAAATCTAGGCTCATCATGAATTATTAAAAGGCTAAAATGAAAGAAAAGAAAAGCACAGAGGTCAGCAGCAGCTCCTAAAGATTCTGCAGCACTCACGCCATGTTCAGAGTGCAAACAGCTGGGAAACCCACGGGAGAAGACAAGTAAAATCAAGAGAGAAAAAGGCTACGAGTGGCCTTTCATTCGTCATCCTCTTATCTATACATTCACTCGAGTGAAACACAGCCCTTGCGCTAACAGTAAAATTCACTTTAAAAACACCACAGAGGAACAAAGAAAGGGAAGCGGCGTAAAGCGTTTGACTGCTCTGATGTGATGCACCGAGGACAATGAAAACTTGGTGATATTACATGACTTTTAGACACAGGGATATGAAGTTAGCTCGGTTATACGAGGACAAAGGAAAGGCATGTGCTGGGCTCCAGCCAAGTAGCTCCATATGGGTGTTGAGTTCACTGGGTCCAAGTGGCACGTGGGAACATACATCACTAGTCGGTACAGCATGGATATACTGCCCCCTTATGGTCTGGAACATGCAGTGCTGCAGGAGGCCTGGCTGCTTGTGCTGATTTAAGAGGTGTGTTACATGACAGATGAATGTTCAATGAAACTAAATATTCTTCAAAGACACAATTTATATATATATATATATATATATATATATATATATATATATATATATTATATTATAGTATATTATATATATATATATAAGTTATATTACATATATAATATATAATATAATATATATATATTATATTATATATTATATTATTATTATATTAATATATATATATAAAAATATTATATATATATATATATACACACTATTTAACCTACATTTTCATGCTTGTTGTGTACATTTCCCAAGAGATGCTTGTTAAAGTTTACTGCAAAGAACTGAAAATGACATGTAGATCTAGTCTGTGAAACCACTCGAGGGGCAAAGTTGAGGAGAGAAAGTCCTGTCTCCAGCTGGTAATGATTAACCATGGAACAGAGGTAGTCACCAAAGAACCCTTATAACCCCACTGGCGACCCCAGCCATTGGTCAGCCGTGTAGTTGGACTTAATCGGGGGGGGGGGCCCAGAGCTGACCGGAGCCATGGAGGCAAAACATGTCATATTACAGGTCACAACACAGGTTTAATATGAAGGACATGACTTATTTGCTTCAAGGGACTTTAATTGAATTCTTAAGAAAAAATTAAAACTGCAAGCCTAAGCAATGATTTACATCCGGTATGAGAAACGGAAAACTTACTATATATATTTGATCCAAATGGATGTGTGAATGAGTAAGCCTGCAACTTTTATGGACTCATGCATTTTACCAAAACCCAACAGAGCGACATCGTTGCCCAGGACTTTGCACTCTCATAGGCTTATAACCCTATGAATCACAAATCAATACCCAATAAATAACCATCTGCAGGTTAATGAAGATGGTGATGGACACTCCAAGATGGGGGAGACAGATTGAGATGAAGGGTCGAGGGAAAAAAGGTAACTTTCTTATTTTGAGATATCCGAGTTGACGTTAGGACTTCATCTACAGGGCTTGTGTAGAAAACAGCTGTTGCTAACTCAGCTATTTGGCCCCTGACCTGGGTTTTTTGGTCACTGAATGGGGGTCTCTGAATTCCCACCCCTGTCAGAGCATTTACAAGCCTGAGGAGCCGTGCCTCAGCCCCCCTTGACCTCAGCTTCACCCTTGCCCATAGCATGCACCAAGGCATCCTGGGAGGAGAACAGGGCTAACAGAGGGAGCGAGTGGCCGCGGCCGCGAGCCCACCTTGTCAAGTTTACAACCCAATCAAGCTCGGCCTCATAAATCCACGCCTCCTCCTGCAGCACGCAACAATGCCGGCCATTCACTGTGTGCGCAGGTTTAATAGTTCCTCTCTGGCTTCCTTCCACGTCTTAGCGACCCCCCCCCCCCCCACCTCCTTTCTCCTCTCACAAGTTTATAGAAGGAGTGATGAGAAAGCCCATGCCGGAGGAGAGCTGCACACAAACAGGTCAGCACAGTCACCACGAGGTCAGCTTTTTCTGAACTATGTCCGACCTATGAACCCCACACGGTGCCACCTGGCGCTGCGATGGCAGCCAGGGGAGTCCCGAGTGAACTTCGCCTGAACCTGGAACTTAACATTGGACCAGTGCCTCACCCCTGGCCCTTTGCTCCCAGTTTCCTCTGGGCCAAGAGCCACACAAATCTAACATTTTGCATTTAACCATGTTGCAGAGCCTCTTCTGGTGTTGGCATGATAGTTGTAGCCTTTCACTCAGGTCATGTTCCCTGAGGACTGAGGCTATCACATGGAACAGATATAGAAAACAAAAAGATGCACACACACACACACACACACACACACACACACACACACACACACACACACACACACACACACACACACACACACACACACACACACACACACACACACACACACACACACACACACACACACACACACACACACACACACACACACACACACACACACACACACACACACACACACACACACCTTGTGGATTTACCAGGAAATTATAAGCAGTTTAATAAAATGACAGCCCTCTCCTTCACCACTAGATGGAGCTACGATCTAATGATTTGATTTAATCCCTTTTAAATTGTTCTAACATTGTCAGACTGTAATGTAGTAAAAAGTCAGACAGTGCAACAGCTTCAGTGAGTAAAGCGTGAAGTGGGATAAAACAGATTGTGAAGAAGATACGTCATCATACATCCTCAGTTCCCATCTGAGAATAAATGCACGTTTGTCAACTCACCCATGCTGTCGTTCCGTTCAGACTCCAACTGATGGTCACTGTAAAAGCCTGGGGGGGAAAAGGTGCACATAGAAAAGGTTTAGCTGTGGGAGAGAGATGTCCTCAACACTGTAGACAAAAGAAAATATTTTAGAGGTTAAAGATGCATATTGTGTGGACCCTTAGGGACAGTGCAACCAAATAAGAAAGGGGCTTCTTTTTATTTAAATATAATTACACAATAGATACAAATGTTCAGTGTTACATTGGATCAGGAATATATCAAGAAAGAGATTATTCAGGGAAAACGCAAGTATAATAGACCTTTTGGACCAAATAGCTCCAGGAACCAAAAGTCCCCTTTCAACCACGTGAAGAGCTGAGACGATGAAGCTTTAGGCCTCTCATGCTGCTTTTGGGCAGCACATGGGCCAGTTCTGCCTGATACTACATAATAATAATATTAAATTAATAATAACTGTGTACCCACATTATTTAGAAAGTCCTCAGAAAGACTGAGG
Organism: Bovichtus diacanthus; assembly: GCA_943590825.1. Classification (NCBI taxonomy): domain Eukaryota; kingdom Metazoa; phylum Chordata; class Actinopteri; order Perciformes; family Bovichtidae; genus Bovichtus; species Bovichtus diacanthus. The sequence goes on from CALSBV010002302.1 coordinate 1,086,197, forward strand.
AATAAGGAATAATCTCAATACAGCTGAAAGTGTATATGTCATTTATTGATATGCACATGAGCCACAAAGCAGAGCTCCCCCTGAGAGTAAAACACAATGTGGTCATCCTGCTACTGTTCAGTAGGAGAGAGCAGAGTAGATACTTCAGTCAATATTCAAAGCTTACAACTTGGTGTCAGCAGTGTTAATGTTCTGCATCAATCACTGCTTTATAATGTGAACTCAAACTAAGAGATTACAAATGAAAAACAGCAGACAGAAAGTCATTTAGTTGCGTAATTAATAAATTGTTGGGTTATAAGCACCACTGAAGTACAATATAGCCGAAATGATAAAGGTTGGTCATGAATTTTTTAAATTATTAATGAATTAATTCATTCATTATTAAAATCGATAAAGTCTATAAATAGTCAGCAAATAGTGGAAAAAGTCCATCCCAGACAGCAGGGCGTCAAAAGGAGCCCGCAGCTCGTTTCTGCACCGGGGGCCATTAGCAGGTTAATCTGGCTCTGCTTTGAATGTCCCAATGATTCAGGGCCCATTTCATTTAGGCCTTTGTGTTGAAGCATGGTTTCCTCATCTGTACGTACTGAATGTACCAAATGTAAAGGAGTAACAAATAGTAATGTAACGATTCAAGGCTGTTTTTCAGTTTTCAGTAAGCTTTACAGTTGTTGGAAGGTGTATTTCTTTATCATTATTCTCAGAGCTAGACAAGCCATTTCCTCCAGCTTCCAGTTTTTGTGCCAGCTGGTAACCAAGTCTCTTTAAGACTGTCCTTACAAGGGGAACGAAAACGACAGCGTTATTCGTTTTGCCAACACTTAAAACAACCTATGTGCAGTATACGTCTTCCTGAGAATCCAACAAGCAAACCTTTGAGGCTGTGCAAGCCATCTGTTGTCCCTGAGTAAAGTAAAGCTTGAAGTAGCATTTGCTGTCCGAGCATGATGAAGTAGGTCAGTGCGGTTGGTCTTACAAAGTGTTTGCATCTAATCTGCTACGGACAGTCAACGCTGGTTCCTTTTAAACAAGATAAGTTCAGCAACTTTAACCAAGTATGTATTTCTGCTTAACTCTAACCAAATCTTAACCAGAGTGGTTGTGGATAAGAGGAGTTAAAAAGGACAGCAACAAGCACACTTCCACAATAGTTTCTTTAAATTTGACCATTTCTATGTCAAACAATACGTAGTCTACAAGTAAGGGCGATCAAACCGTGCCTATGGGTAGGCCATTAACCTTTAATTATTCTAATCACAATCTGTGTAATATTTTTTTCAACTGTGGAGTAAATACTGAATCAATCAAAGTGCATCCTAAATGGGAGGAGAAGTGAACCACACAGGATCCATTTAGATGTTTAGTACAATGCCTGATATCATCTGACTACCACACAGTTCTGTCCATAACCCCAGAACATCTGTTTGCTACATATTGGTTACCCTCTTGCTGTCCAAGCTTTATTTTATACCCTCTTTTTTCCCCCCATCTCGCCTCCATCAGCAGCCTGGCCATCTGTGTGGCCAGCGTCTGGAGACACAGCGTCCACTTCTCACTTACACAGTGCCCGGCCAGCTCCATCACTCACATCCAGACGGGTGCAGAGTGTGGGCTGTCGGTGCATCAGATCCGTGTCAGTGTACCACCCTGCTATCAACAGCTGTAGACCCCTGACCCGACACACGCCAGCTTCCCCCCCTCCTACCTCCACCCCTGCCCCACAGTCAACACCAGCATATGTTCTCCCTGGAGCATACACCAACACACAAAAGCTCTGTTCCAACACACACGTGCCTCAGTCACCCTCCCCTGAACAGACACAATTATATTGATGTATAACCCACAAACGCGCATGCAGTCAAGAATGAATGTCTGCGAGCGGCCCCCACACCAACGATACTAAACCTCTGAGATATGTCACAGCTTTTAATTGAGATTTACAAAAAAAAAAAATCACATCACTTTTCTTTCAGTGCAGCGCTAATGTAGGTAAAAAAAAAAAAAAAAAAAACTTTATCTCGTTTATCTCAAGCTAATAATGTAAACTAGCTATCAATTATATATTTGTATGTTGTCACAATAGGGCTTTACTGCTACAGTAAGTTTTTATTAGGAACATGTCATTGCTTTATTTGTTTGAACCCATTTACTTTAAATTACGGCTAACTTGTTTCTAAAGCATGGCCTCAGCTTTTTCAAGGGTCAGCGCACTTAATACAAATAGTTTGGCTTCTATTTGATCAGGTTAAGATATCTGTCTCCTCTGTCTGAGGTTTCCGCCCCCACCCAACAGTGGAGGTGAATGATATTTAATTTGTGCTGCTCACAGTAATTAACAATACTAAGGGTCTTTAGTGACACTAGCTTCTCTGTGAGACTGTACTTGTGCACTAAATGCTAACGGCAGTATGCTAACATGCTCACAGAAACGGTGCTAACATTCTAATGTTTAGCAAGTATAAAAGTAGAATATTACATATTTCATAATTGCTTTAAATATAAGTGTGGTACCTGAAAAACTGTGTGTTGAAAGATTGCATAGTGTAGTCTGTGCAAAACTTTCTGTACGACAAGTCTTTCTGTATTTTGGTGAACCAACCCTTTAAATGTTGAAAGTATTTCTCCTATCTTCCAGTTTCCATGTATTTTTCTATTTAGTAAATACAGTAGTATTTGTAAAGACCAGGCCTAAGTAATTCATCACAAGTTTGCATCTATTTTTGTCAAAGGTGGTAAAGTGGTGTGGTAAAGCTCTGCAGACAGGATGTTCACTGCGACGACAGATTACCCAACTCAAGCAACTTTCAAGACTCCAGTTATTGAATTGTTGGCTGCCTCGAAAATAAAAAAACACATTTTAAAATCTAAAATACCACAGCATGTTTTTCGAAAATGGTCGAAAGGCGATCATTTAGTCTGTACTAGGACACACTATGGAAGGACTGACTGACCAATATCCTCAAACAACATTTTCCAATCGCCTCTCTGCTTTCTGGTCAGCTCTTAATAGTGGCATTTCTGGGATCAGGATTGAGCCTGGTTTCAGTGCTGCAGTGTGGGCTGATAATGGACCAGCACTAGAGAAGAATGGAGGTCTTCAGTGTGTGGTCTCTGTTACTAATCCTCAAGACAGTTTATTGACCATTATAGCCCCAGGCTGGGAAGGCTTCCAGCAGCAGCCAATACAGCCGGAGCCTGCTCCGCTGTGGCCCATTGTGTGTTGACAAAGAAAGGCTGCATCTTCAACCTTTCACCTCTAAAACCTCTGACGCAATCAGCTCCCCATCAAAATAACATACCAATCTGACTCCCTCCGCGTGGATGGAGACATGCTATGCATGCTCGATATGGTATTTATTACAAGTGGCTCAGTACTGCATCACCGGCAGCTCTGAGCTCTTACAGGTAGTTTGAATGGAAGGTGGCATTTTCAATTGTAAGCAAGTTACTTCATGTGGCAGTTTGTGTGAACTCTGAAACATTTACTCAATGACTGTGGTTCATCCAGCCAGATGATCATTGCATGTGAAACCAAACAGCCACCATGGCTCACCCAATACAAAACTGGAAACATCTTACGCTGCCATTCCTCTAATGGCTGCTACCTACAGTTCGGTTTCAAACATCAGTCAGATTAAAACTATCTTTTGGGTATAGAAATGAAAGAATTAGTTTAGTAGAAGTAGAATTAGAACTTTTTTGTAAATCAATTCATCCTTTCATTCAGGTTTCAAGCAAAACGTGCACAAAAAGTTCTGGCTCCAGCTTCATAAATGTGAGAATGTGATGCTTTTCTTAGTCATACGTGAGAGAAAACTGAATACGTTTGGGTTTTGGATTGTTGGTTGTAAAGAACAAGCAATATAAACCTGTTCCTTCGACCCAGACTTGCTCTACTTTGCCCAAATTTGGACTTTGTGGCTCCAATAAGAAGACAGACAAGTCAAGTAAAGTGTCTGCAACTATTGATTCGTTTCATTATCAATTTATCCATTGATTATAGGTTTGTTAAATTCTAAATTATTTTGTCAATAAAAGTTTCCTTTTATTATTTACACCTTTTCCTCCTGTGACAGGTCAACAAGTCTTCCGTGAAGAGGTCTATGATATCAGTAGGAGAAAAGCAGCATGATCACATTTGGAAACAACAAATATGTATTGTTTTTTATCGATATGGGACATAAATTATTAACTGACTCACTTTCTGTGGACTAATCAATTAATGGACTAGTTGCTTCAGCACTAAAATTCTTTAGTTTCACGTAGTGCAAAGTAAGTTTTGTTGCAGACTTTACAGCATAGAGTGCATTCCATCCTTAGACCCTCAATACAGATTTGGAAAAAATACTTCCAAGAAATATAAAAAATTTCTCAGGAAAAAAATGAACATAACACATGACTGTAATGTAAACATTTTTTTTTATTTATATAGTCAAACTGCTAAATATTCAGCAGTTTGGGATTCCATTGAGTTTTTGTTTAGTCTACTATATTTTAATATATAGTAAACTTAATATTTTTTGCTTTTAAAGTGGTGTTTAGGGAAAAACATAAACGTTGATAACCACTAAATGATTAATCAAGAAGAGTAAACTAAATCAAAGATTCAAAATGTTCTTTAAGAAGCAGACACCTGAGATTACAGGCAGCATGTGCAGGTTTTCTACCGTCTGTGTAGGTGGCTCTAAGCAAACAGGAATGTTCCTCCTTTATAACACCTGAGGGAGACTAAGCTCTGTTATCAGCATATGCTTGTGAAGATGTACTACACTTTCTTCTGTTCACTAACAAAAAAAATCCTTCTGCAATCACACCACGCTTTTGAATTGAATATATGAATACTATGAATTAGGAGTGTTAAAAAAATTAAAAAGCAGCCCACGAGCCTGGTGCTTGTGTTTCACCATGTGTTTTTTACTGGTGTAAAGACAGAAGAAAAAGTCTCTAAAATACCAGGGACTGGAAAGACATCCACGATATCGTACATTACATATCAATAAAAACAACTAAAACATGTTCTACTATAGTGTGGTTCAAAAAAGCCTTCAGTTGTGGTTTGAGTCTTTACACGCCGCGGTGGTCAATAAGTAGCCACACCCGACACTGTAATGTATATTGCACGACAGCAGAATTCACATTCCTTACTAGAAAGTGCCATATGGTTGGACTTGTTGGTGCACGAGGCCACAATGTAGGGGCTTCATCTATAATGTACATGCAACAGAAACTGAAGGCACACCAGGCCTATCCTGTGAAATCCTCAACCTCAAGCTATTAGAAGTGCCCAGGAATCCCTCCCCAACATTCATGCAGCCCCTATATCAGTCCATCACTGTCCTCTCTCTTCTGTCTCAGGTGGCTGGGGTTCTGCATGGCCAGCGGAGGGCAACGGCAGCCTGTTATCCGAGCAGGTTGGCCTCTACCCGCCAGCCTGGAAGGCCCTGGGCCAACCCAGCTCTCATCTCAGCACTACAAACCACACAGCCACCATCGATCACATGTCACTGCAGACAGGACAGTGAGGGGAAATGATGAGAGAGACGTAGCGAGAGGAGTTCGCTGGTTTAGAGGCTGAATTTACATGCCAGAGTAACCAGGCTATTGGCCATGAGACCATTGGAGCCTCAGTGAGGTCAAACTGTTCCTTTGAACACCCCCACTGAGTCTCCTTGTTACCGTGAATAAACCCATTAACAGGATATTCTGTCTCTCTTTGAGCAGTAGGAGCTAATAGAGAGACAAGAAAAAAATCTTTCCATAAGATTCAGTATGTTTTTACATCAAAATGATTCCATTTGTTTGTGTAAGTATATCCTTTTTAAATACACCTGTACATGTTTTGATAATTTGTTAATTGGATTAAATCCAAAATGGGCAAAAGCAAGAAAACGACTCGCAGCCGGGAAACAGACAGACCTTCCATTAGCAGTTCAAATTCAGCATTAGAAACCCCAGCACCAAACTGCAAACGTTCTATTGCTGCCGCTCCACCGGCGCTCCACCCAGCACTCCACCAGCCAGCTGGGACTCCGGGCGCTGGGGTTTTCACTGGCTGAAACTTTTATAACTAATGACTGTAAATTCAGATTGTATGGACCCAGTAGTAGAGGTGAAATGCTGCCTCCTATTTCTTTAGAGCATGTGGGCATATTTTTCACATTGCACCTTTAAACACTGGCTCTACACTGACTTTATTGAATCACATACAAGGCACTGCATGAGCCGTACCATTAATATGGACCTCCTGATTTGAATAATAATTATTTACAATAAACATTTGGTTTACAGAATATATATTCACTAAATATTTGGTTTGTGTTTTAAAAAAAACAGGGTCAGTTCACCCAAATTCCAAAAAAAAAAAAAAACTGTTTTCCCTCATTTACCTGTAGTGGTGTCCAGCATTGCAGATAGTTTTGGTTTTATTTAACCAGGTTTTGAGATATCCGTCTCTGAGATTTGTGCCCCCAATGGAGGTGAATGGAATTATGTCTGTGGTGCTTACAACATTGAAAAACTATTTAAAAATGCAAGAGACATTTATGTTTCAAGAAACAGTGTATCTTTGACATCTTGTTTTTGATTGTGTTTAGGTCGTAGCCGAACCTTCAGAGACAAAACTCTCAAAACCTGGGGAAGATAACAGTAGCCTTTCTGCAGAACTCGCCGCCCACTTCTGCTATTAGTTCAAATCATAGAAATTGATAACAAGCCATACTAACTCAAAGTTATGAAAAAATCTGATCAAACAGTTAAATCAAACTAAAGTCTTAATCTGATTCATCTGTATATTTGTGCATGTAAACATAGGCAGTGTATAGCTGGAAATATTTGTTTGCTCTCTATAATTTCACTTGAAACCATTATGTTCATTTTGCACTTAAGATCTCAATTAAATGAGAAAATACGCAGTACTTTTTAATTGTCGAGTATTTAATTGAGTATAAATGTATAGGCCTAATCATGTGGTCATTTATACACTTATATTTATTGAATTACCAGAAAACATGCTATATGGTGATTTATATATCATTATTGCGATAGGAAATTACCTACATCAGGATAGAAAATATTGGCCACATCTCCCAGCCCTACCGCATTGTGCAAAACAATCGACCAATCACAGCTTTGTAGGCAGGATAAATTGGACTATGTTGAGACGTACGATAGGCTGTCCCGTGTGTGGTCAGTGTGCTGAAGTGTGGCCAAGTTGTCACATAGATAGTCAGTGAGAGGATCTATAAACGGCCATAAAAATGGCAGGAAATGTGGATGAGATTGACACAGCTGTACAGGGTTAGGGTTGCACGTTGACTTACAGAAATAACAACTCTTAAATTGGCATATTTTTCAAGGTTTTTTTCTCCTGTCAAACATTTTGGGTGAACAGTGAGCGATGTTTATATTTCTGGCTCATACTAAGGGAGGGGGGGTCTGAATGAGCCACAATGGCTGAGCATATAAAGAGCTCCGCCTACAGAAGCATTAAACTTTAGAAAATGTAAATCCAAGGTTTTCAATGCCCCAAATATCTCTCACAATTCTAGTTACTGGCTGATGCAGTGAAGAGAGCACATATAGGAAAATGCTTTGTGAGGTTACGGTTGGTGGTAGTGTGACGTCAGTTTGTGTCACTCACTCACTCACTCACTCCCCCCTCCCAACTGTAAGATGGATGGAAACAGCAGCCACAGATAGATCATTGTTTTCACTCTGTGGCAGGACTAAATGAATCCTGTACTTGCAGAGAGGTCAGAGCAGAGAGGGCTGCTTCGCCCCTTGGGCACCACTCAATCCAGCCCCCTTCAGTCGAGACACCCAAGCATGACAGTAAGTTTCAGTTTGCCTCAGACAGCCTTGAAGGAGCAGATGGGGTTATAACCAAGTGTAGAGGGGAGACACTGTGACGCGACCACCTGGCTTTAGGGGGGCTGCTGCTGCAGGGTCACTCCATCTAGCTGGCTGCTATCAAAGTCTTATTGTTCCTTTTTGGGCTTAATGTTACTTTCAGTGCCTGTGAATGGCCTGCTGATTGCGAGAGGGCGCTACCTGACAGCTGGTTCTACAGGTAACCCTAAATCTAACCCTTCTTAGAGACACTATGAGCCTCTTCTTCATGATGACAAACAGTCTTGGTACTGATTAGCAGTCTGTCTTTAGCTCAAGATCCTCTCAGCGCTCCATGGTGAATATTGCATATGACAGATTGTGAAGGAACTCAAGTGTTGGCTTCACAGGCTGCTCCACGGTCATCCCTTTGACCTCTACACCTGACCCTTGACCCTGTGTGCAACACAGCGGAGCACAATGTCTACTCTGTCCTCCCCGCTGCTCCGGGCTGACAAAGCGCACGGCCCTGTGGTGCCGCAGCGCAGCGCAACTCAAGTTCACAGATCTCTGGCTCATGGGCTCACACCTTGACCGGCGGAGGCTTTACACCGTGAGATTCCCTGGAAGTGGCAACATGTACGAGTAAAAAGGCTTTTAAAATGAGTAAAACCTTTCCGTCGCCTGAATCAGAAACCCAAGAGACACAAGATTTCTAAGACTTGGAAATTTGAATTAAAGACATAAACTATGTTTATATATTCATGTTGAGTTTCATAACATCATTTCAGACATTTCCTTCTCCAGGACTCGCAGACACCCTACGTGTTGTATTTTCACTACATTTTTCAGCTTTTTTGGATATAACTAAAAGATAAACCACCAAAAGTTTTGCACTTTACCAGACCAATCAACATCTGCATGATGTAAGTACATATCTTCAGCTCTGTCTGAGCCTCTGTTGAATCCATAATTACGAACACATGTTGCTCTCTTCATTTTATTCACAGAGCTGTGTCTCTTAAGTAAAGGAATACTTTGGAAAATATGCTCCTTTGAGATTGATATGAATCTCGTTTCTATGGGTGAAGCTGGAGTCCGGATGTGGTTAGTCTAGGAGGAAACAGCCAGCCTGGCTCTGACACAGAAAAAGGAAAACCACAAATCAAATAAAACCACAAATTGTTGTTCTTACATTTTTGTGTACAGATTGACGACCGAGGTGTTAATAGATGGATTTTTTCAGGCGAGCCGTTTCCCTGTTTCCAGCTTATAGTCCAAGCACACAAGTCCTCATTCCTTGATATAGATCTTTCTTCTCATCCCACAAATAAGTGCATTTCCCAGAAGTATTCCATCACAAATTCCAAAGATACCAAATAAAGTCAAACTGCACTAAAGAAGAAATTCAAAAAGCGAGTTACTGAAACAAAAAATATATATTTTACATGTTTTGTTGTGTATTCAGGAGCGTTACCTTGCAATCTATAACTTCAGAAAACATTGACTAAATATTGGGAAAATACATTTAAAAGATCCACTGCTGAAAATAGGATTAATCATTGAGCCTAATTGATCACCCACTAACCTACAGGTTATAGTTAACCCGTCTCTTTAATGCTACAGCGATGGCCACAATGCAGCCTTTAAGATCAAACAATGGGGTGAAGGCCACTTTTTATAGCCTCCGAGACTTTTTCATCATGCAGTCATCAGTGTATGTTATGTTAAGCTAATGAATGTATGTCTTTATCTGTGCTAATCCTGGCGGACGGGCGGCCGGGCCGAGGGTCACGCTGTGGTCAGAGGGGCGGGGGCTCCGTCACCGCCACTTGACACGCTCAAAGGAGCAACTTCCCTTTCATCATACCAGGGGTCAGAGTTTTACTACCTCAGAGAGCCAGCAAGCGTAGTGCACTGTGCAAACTAAGGCGTAAAGCAGCCATCTGATAATAATCATCTTACAAAACAAACCAGGGGGATCTGCCCGCAGAGGCACCGTGCTCCTTACATTCAGCTGCACCTCACAGGGCCCTCTAAACACGTGGGAAATGGGCATTTCAGACTGAAACAAAGTTCAAAATGATGCTGCTCCCTTAAAAAATGTGGGTGATTGTTTTGTGAAAACAGGTTTAAAAAAATGAAAAGTTTAGAATCCAAGTTGCCCTATTGTGGCAAGTAGCAACACTTGACCTCTTTAACTGCACTGTATCTCATCGATACAGTGCGCAACTTTGGATCACTTTGAAATTAAATTGAAATGTTTTTGTACTTTTAAACATTTGTTATGTTTAGACAAACTGAAAAAGTACTATTTCCATATTATCTGCTTAGAACACCTCCCACCTGAGGAAAATCAAATAAAAGTAAAAGCTTCAGATTACTATGGCACATGTTTCCATGGTTTCAGTATTTTCTCATGGTCATACTGTAAATAAATAATCATTACTATTCAGTATCGTCACCATTATTTTTTCAGTCCAGTTTGCTTGCAGCTAGCTTACTTGTAGACTATAAAACTGTCCCAGGTTCATACTGTAAAAGTAATACTATTGTAAGAGAAAAGAAACAAATAGGAATATATATTGAAAGTTGGCAAATTTAAATACACTTGTATTGTGTAAATGTGTACTCAACACTACACTGATTTTGTGCATATTCATATAGTCAATTAATAAATTAGACAATTGGCAGAAAATTCTTAAACAAAATTGTAGGTTCTCCAAAATGGGGATTTGCTGCTTTACTCTAGTTCATATCGTTGTAAACTGAAAAATAGATAGATTCATCAATAGTTAGATGCAGCCCCACCTCACTGCACCCTTTAGTCCTTTCACAACCCAGCTAAAAACATAAACTCAAGTGAGCACTCAGGGACTGTTTGCTCATAACTGTGTGTGTGTTAAGGTAATGAGAACAGTAAATGTTTAGCAGATTCCTAAAATAGTCAATGCGCATAGCTCTGTGTGTCTTTTCTGTTGACTGTGAAATGACTGTGGAGCCTGGTGATGGGCTTCGTCTGCGTGGGGGACGTCCAATCGTCCAGGACAGTTTCCAATCTTGCATCCATGCCCTCAACCACCAGACAAATCACTTGTGAGCAGAACTAACTTAAAATATTCCAATATCCGAGTTAGTGACACGAAACCGTTATGACAGAACAGCCCGTTTTCCGCTCTGAAATGGAATCGGCATTGTTTTACTTCAGCGTCCTCCAGCGCAGTGGTTTCACAGGAAAGCCATCCCTACTCTACATACCAAGTTCAGTGTTTTACAGCTGCCTGTAAACTCATCCTCCACCCAAATTCAAACTCAAATTGAAGAAGTTTATGGCCTCTGGCGACGCTACGTGTTGAATATCACAGAGGCCTGACATAAGCGTGGTCTCACAGATTGCCAGTTTCACCGTACCAATCGTCCCCCATACTTACTGTAATGTATTCCACTTCAAAATATGCTTTATGGCAGTGTGCTGCTTCCTCCCCCCCAAGCAGCTCAATAACAGCAGTTAGATCCTCATGTTGTGCCAGATAAAGCTAGCAAACATCTCAGGGAGCAGCCATCCCAGCCTGTAGCTCATGGATCAAGTAGAGGCTGTAAATACTTTCCTGGGTTACATGGAGGTCAGCAGAGAACGGGCCATTAATGCTTCAAGAGCAACATCCCACTGACCCTGGTCACCGTTCCCATAGCGCTCACTGCCACCTCCTCCACGTGTCCATCACAGTCCATACAACAACAAAAGCACAAGCACAGC